>VDFB02260577.1:0-49312 GCA_007258455.2 Sequoia sempervirens | reverse complement strand
ATTAGGCCTCATTTTTCCCATCACTTATAATAAATTTGTGAAATCTTTAAATGGGTCTCCCTTGGACAAGTTTGCTTAAATGTTGTTTCTCATCATCTCACATGTTCCTATTTGATGTTGGAAATTGCAAAAATCCAAGAAAGTTCTAAGTTTGGGATGGTTTTGTCATTTTCCTTAGTTTTGTAGAGTTGTATTGTTTTGGTGGACTACTAGACTTATTCTAGCTGTCTGACGTCTTATCTTGATCGTTGGTCCCATATAGAAATTCCACATAGTTTATTGGGTTCCTTCAGTCCATCAATTTACAAATTTTCAATGGATGTTTGGACTTGTTCTTTGTCTTGACCTCCCAACTATTCCTAACCTTTGATCAAATCCCACCTTTCGCCCTTGTGCTTTGTTTCCCTTTTGTGGACTTGTGGAATTTGGACAAACATTTTTCTTCATCCATTTTCACCTCCAAGCATTTTGACCTTCAATCGTTTTCTGCTCCTTTCCCATTTCAGCATTTTGTGAACTTGTGGGTTCTTGACAAACCTCTTTTGTTTGCTTCCATTTTTCTATCCCGTCCTAACCTCCAATTTTGCATCCTATTCTTACAAAGCGTTCCAATGCTTTTGCCAATCGTTTCTTCTTGTGTAGAGTTCAGGCTAACATCTAGACTTCCATTTGGACATCCCATCTTGACCTTTAGTTCCGTTGCAAGATTCCACATTTCTCTATATTGCTTCATTTTTCTCATTTTTTCCATCTAAGAAGTTTTGATGGACTTTTGGACTTCCATCTCCATGTCTAGTCCCAACCTCTAGTCTTGATGCCATTTTAGAGCAAATTCAAACCCTTTAGTCAAATGTGCACTTCATACTCTTGTGCACCTCTGAATGGATGCTTTAACATTTGATTTGAAATTGAATTTTTCTTTGGTTTGGTACCCTTGTTCATGCCATGCGTACCTCTATATAGGGCCTAAAAAATTTGAATTTCAAATCTTCGTTGATGAGTTGTGCGCCAACATTCTAGGTGCGTACTTGACAACTACTCTTGAAAAAATTCAGTCCATGTTTTGAACTCCCTTTATCAGGCATGCTCTCCATCATTAGTTGCGCACTTCAAAAGAAAACATAAACAATTTTTGAAATTTTGAAATCCCATATAGTTAGGTGTACATTTGATTGTGTAGTCTTGGTCTTTGAAATTTGAATTCAATTTTCCTTTATGAGGTGCACACCCTATTCCACACACACCTTTTATACCACTTATGCACTTTTGAATTTGAACAACTCCCCTTTAAAAATGTACCCCTCATCATTAGATGCATACCTATGCATTAAATTTGAAACTTGAACTTCACCTCTTTTAGGCATGCCCCATACAAAATATTGAATTTACACTTATTAGGCTTGTGGACACCTTAGAATGCAACTTTGAAAATGCCTCTATTAGTTGTGCCTCAAGACAAATAACCTTATGCTTGGGAATTCACCCCTTTTAGGTGTGCACCTCACAACTAGACTTAACATATATTACGATTTTGAATGTCTCTTTTAGACAAGTGCACACCTATCCTATATTCCTAACTTTGAAGTTGGAAATCAAATTGCTTTATTGAGGTGCATGTAATTTGTGAATCTGCTTTCAAAAACCTATTTCATTCATATAAGTGCACACCTGCATGTCTTATTTCAATCCGATCCTTGAGTGTCCTCTTTCTCTTGTTAGGTGCGCACTTGCCAATGCATTTCTGATTGAAACTTTGAGTGATCAGTTTGTGTTGTTAGGTGCACACTTGACAATTGAGGTGCATGTAATTTGTGAATCTGCTTTCAAAAACCTATTTCATTCATATAAGTGTACAGCTGCATGTCTTATTTCAATCTGATCCTTGAGTGTCCTCTTTCTCTTGTTAGGTGTGCACTTGCCAATGCATTTCTGATTCAAACTTTGAGTGATCAGTTTGTGTTGTTAGGTGCACACTTGACAATGCAATTTTGCCTTTTGAAGAATGAAAATCAATCTAATTTTTCCTTATCAAATGAACACCTAATAGTTCAATTTTGACTTTGTTCTTTGAAACTCCATCCCCTTCATAGAGGTGCACCCCTAACAATGGGATTTTGAACTTTTTAGGCTAAACTTGATTTGTGTGCCCTTGACCTTATGCTGTAGCCGTTTTTCCTGATCTGAAATGTCTTCTTTGAAAAAGGTATGCACCTTAAAATGCCATCTCTCTGTTTGCTTAATAGAGGTGCATTCTTAATAAGGAATTATCTTCTTTGGTTTTGAAACATGGTACCTTACTCTTCTATCAAGTGCATGGTTGGTCGTCAAACTTAGTGGAAATCTTCAGCAGCAACCTTCATTCTCCATCATCACGAATGATTTGAAAAAACTTTGTTCTACAACCACGTGAAGATTTAGAGGACAGCAAAAGATGACAAGATGAACCAAACTTGACAAGTTTTGAAACATGATTTGCACTTTGATCAACAAACAAAAATATTCAGCTTAAAACTTGGCACAGTAAGAAAATTTCATATAGATACAACACATTGATTGCCTAGATGTACATAGAATTTTGGTAATATGCATCTTCCCTTGTAGTCTAGACTGTAAATGAGGGTGTGGTTGTTTGCAAAGAGGGACACTGTTTTGTGGTTCTGTATCCATTCGTTCTAGAGACTATAGTTACCTACTGACACTTGGTATTCCCAATGGTTTTTGAAAGAAGTAATAATCTTGTGCTTCTGGTGTTTCTGGAAATTTCACTGTCGAACTGGATATCTGAATGTAATTGCTTCCTGAAGGTAAAATGCAAAACACCTCTTGTCAGGATAATTAGAAAGGTAGCAAGGGATGCTTCTAAGTCTTTATAATAGTCTTGTATAATCAGTTCTTTCTACCAGTATATTTATGCCATTTCTATGAAGTGCAGTTTCTGATGAATTAATCAATGCTCTTAATAATTTGCCAACATTTCAAACCTGAGTGAACTATAGTTTCTTTGAAGTTAGTGTTTATGTTTTTGCAGAAATTCCTTGTGAGCAGTGTATCTTCCTGATATATATTGAGTACATTATACAGATAACAACAGAGATTGGGTTCTTATTGTCTTTCTAAGTTTCATGCTGTTTTCTATTTTACTAGCAACCCTATTTGAAATGCATTATATTTCAAGTATTTTCATAACCAATTACCTGGATATATACTCAGACATCTGTGATTTTACCTTTTCTTACATATCATGTTCTCATTTCTTTTTTGTTGCAGAATATGCACAGATGTTCAGTTCACAGTTAACAATTCTTAAAAATTGGGTGTCCGTTTCCAAAGTTGACTCAAAAGAATGTACAATCAGAAATTGTTGAATGCTGTACTTAAGAATATGCTATGATTGTTGAAATGCTCAAAACAAAAATATTATATCATGTTTAGGGTTAGAATTTTTGAGTGGATCATTATGAACAAAATTCCAAATTTGCAATTTTACAAATTCATGTAATTTCATATGAGAATTGAATGCAAATAATTTACATAATTCTGAAAATTCAGGTAGTTGAACTTCTTGGAAGGAAGCCTGAGCATCTGTCAGTATTGGAATCATTTCAAGATGGTTGTCATGAAGTTGACATGACAGATGGTACGCACTACCTGATCCGAGATTTGGTGATGCATATTCATAACCAAGATCAAGACATAAAAAATAGTATCTTGATTTTCCTTCCGACATATCGGTCCCTGGAGCAGCAATGGCTGTTTTTGAAACGTACCGGGGTCTCCCTGAAGATCCATGTTCTGCATAGCAGCATTGATATGGAAGAAGCTACTAGAGCTATGCAGATTTGTGATTCTTATAGAAAGGTATGGTGCCACAATTCTGTTGCTTTTTTTGTGAGTTGCTTATGGATAGATTTTTGCTGCTAATTGGATTTTATTTATTCTATGGAAGTAAGGTGTATCTGTATTAATACGAATGGTATCTTTATTGGTGCATGTTTTGATTTATTTTTCCATGAAATGTCATGATACTCAAGTGGATTGATGCAGCTTTCCTGCCAAATAAACATGTTGGCGTTTAAATTAGCACCTCTAGAGTGCTGATTGTAAACATTCAGCTATTTCAAATGTTTTGCAACACTTCTTCGTTATTTAAAGAGAAGTCCCTCTCTGCTGAAAGCAATGCGTAAGGAAGGGAATGGTAAATTAAGGTTCCTATTTTTTTGTACTTCAGCAGTAGGACACAAGGGTGCACAAACACAATGTGCCGCAGCTAAGCTTTTTTTCTGGTTTCTGTAGATCTTAACTACGACTGTTCTAGCTTTTAATCTATCCAATATCCTCAAGGTAAACAGAGCATGAGGGTATAGGAGCGGGAATGGATTGGTTGGATCACTTGAATCTGCCGTCTCCTTAGAATATGGCCGAGGCTCTAAACTCTCAGATATATGCCGGGATAAGGTTAGATACAAGCAAACGCTTTTCATGGTAAGCTAGATCTGAGACTTGCCAAGGAGGAGGAACCCCTATCTGAAGTATGGGCTAGGAAACGACTTACAAGGAACAACAAACTTACAATGTCTTGGCCGACAAACTTGCTAAGGAGGAGGAACCCCTATCCGAAGTATAGGTTGAAGGACAATCCATTAAACAACAACAAATGGCAACCGTTAATAACAGATATCCAAGGAGGAGGAACCCCTATCCGAGGAGGGAAATGAAACAACAAGCTATTAGATACAAGACGTAGAAATAACTCAAATAGGTAGATCAAAATGCAAGCGCCTTCTGATATTCTTCTTCAAGCTTCATCAACAAATTACAAAGATTGGGACAACAAAAGCACGAAATCATGCACAATTACAATCAACCAATGCACTCTCATCCAAGAGTGAACAAATATTCGCTTTCAAAGCTGTTGGCAACAATGGCGCAACTATTTTGCATAGCAAGTAAAGGTTAAACAAACAATGAGCCCAAGGCTCTTATTTATAGAACTCGAAGGAGTGGGCAACCCCAAAATCTCCTTGAGTTAACAATGAGTTCTTGCCAATCAATTAGCAAGATTTATTCCTAAAAAGGGGGAACAAGCAGTTAACTGGAAAACTACTTCAGTTAACTGAAATTATACACAGAGTCAACTGGAAACTACTTTAGTTGACTGAAAGTAAACTAAAGGTAAACTTTAATACAAAGTATCCCTCCAAAATAGACATCCATATTTAATAGAGATCTAAGATCCACAAATTATGGAAGCCAATTAGACATCCTTAATCAGTGGGATCTGACAATGCATGATTTATGGGATATGGAGTTAACTTGGAAAGGGGCATCAAGTTAACTCCAATTACATTTAATGTCATCTTGAGTTGACTTGGAAAGGAGCATCAAGTCAAACTCAAGTATCATAAATGCCACTTGGAGGGTGTAGGATGTCCTTCCTTGGTGTTTCTACAACTCACCCATAATCAACAGTGTTTCTATCCATTCGTTGACTTTTTCAGCCTCAGGGGAGTTAATGCTCTGTAGAATGATGAGGTGGCATTTGAGCATTACTTCACCTGTTGTGAGCTGATATCCGAAGTCTATACACTGAGCAGCTGCCTCTTCGAACTGGGTTGATAAAGCTACCACCTTGGCTAACTTGCAACCGTCTGGATCATCAAGAAAGGTACTGCGGATGACATCTCTGAACTGATTCTGTACAGTGACCATCTCGATGTATTCTCCTCCCTCGCGTTGGTATTCTAGGCGCGGGAAAGATATTACCAACGTTCTTGTGAAGTTGATAATATTGGCAATCACCCGTCGATAATCAATCAATTCTACTGAATGGGCGTCATAGGCTTTCACCTTGTACGCCAGTTGTTCTTTCCAAGCAAAGAGATGTTGCTTGTTTTCCTCATAGTAGACTGATTGATATGCCAATTGCAAGTTTGCAATTGTGCTCTCGTCTTCTAGCCTCTTTTCTGCCATTTTTTGTTCTGATTGCTGGATTTCTGCACGAAGTCCATGTGCTCTATCCCGTAATTGGTATAGATTTGCCAGTATACATCTACCTTTGAGAACAAACTCTTCCACTTGATCTCTCAAGTGTTTGCCGTATGTTATCAGTTGTTGATGATTTTGTTCTGTGGGGAGATCTAGCAATCTTGTTGGTAAGGCTGAGACGTTCGGGGTGCCATGCATCAAGCTGGAAATGTATGATCTCAATTGTTGGTTCTCAGCCTTTAAGGCTGCTTTGTCTTTCCCATCCTTTACCATCCTTTCTTGTGCGCTCATCGAAGCTATCCCGAGAAGGTCTGTCTCCACTTGTCGTGAAGTCTTCCCAAGGTTAAGTTTAGACAATGTGTAGTCTTTCACTTGTACCTCGTGTATGCTTTTCTCTATTGGTGGGGCAGCAGTCTCTATGATGAGTTCACAACCTGCATTCCTCTCTATGTGAACTTGCTTCTTCAACTTCTTCGCCGGTATGTCTTGTGGAACATGGTCGAATTCAGTGAAGTGAAGTTCATAGGAAGGTCTTTCCCTTTTCCTACCTAGGAAGCCCTCAAGCCAGATAGAATCTCGGCTAGTTTCGCTAGAATGAGGAATGTGGGTCCCTTGAATGCCTGAAGTGTGAGACTGCGTTGGAGTGACGTCTCTCGGTGGCGAGTCCAAGTCAATGAGAACTTGCGACCGCTGTGATGGTGGTGATGTAGGTGGTTTTGTTTCTATAACAGGCACCATTTCTGCTGCTGCTTCTACTAGCTCTTCAACTACTGCTCTTCAACTACTATTGCTACTGGCTCCTCAGCGACAACTTCTGCTGGTTCTGGGGTAACAGTCTCTATTACTTGCTCTGGGGCAGCAATATCCATGGTTATTTCAAGACTGTGTGGCTTTCTCCACATGTGTCCTCTGTGTTCTGGGCTTTGTAGGCTTCGACATCCTCATCCCTTGGGGAGGATTGCACCATTGCTTCTGCCTAGGCTTCTTTCTTGAAGTGGAAGGTGGTGTAGACTGAACCTGTGGCGGCTCTGTTCTGTGAGGTACCACCTTCCTTGATTTCTTGTTGTCGAGATAGAGTTGGCTATTTCTAACAACTCTACTCGTCCTCTCCTCTATAGACGTGTTGTCCTTGGCATACCAATCCACTCTTGGGAGTGGTTGGGAGTCAACTGAATCTACGAAGAATGAGGGGAGAATGACTTCCCCTTCATCGTCAGATAAGCCCTCGATGTCTGCTAACATAAAATCAACAATTTGCGGGAGCTTGAACCTGCTATAGTTCCTTCTTTGCACTTCATACTCATCTTGACAATTTACCCAATAATCTTCCATAGAAGATTTATGTGACGAGTGTTGCTCGAGATGCGCCGCATAGAGCCCTCTGGGATCATAGGACCTCCTCTCAATGAGGTACTTGAGATAAAGCCTCACCGTTTCCTGACTCATCATCTTAGCATCTGCCGCGAACTTGCATCTATAGAGTCCCATTTCAACGGGAAAGTTTACAGCTGCCTTCTTCAAGCGCAAGTAAACGTGAACCTTGGACAACTGCCTTAGGAATTCCATGAAGACTACCCTATTTGAAGGGTACTGTGGCATCATGGTTGGGTGATCAATGTAGCCATACACGCGTATGTAGGAGAACGTAGGGAATTGGATGAACCAATCCGCCCAATCCGCCATTGCCTCTCTGGCTGTTTGTGAAAAGCGTACATGCATCTCATGGTCTAGATCTCGTATGGTGTGCATAATGAAGTGATCACTTATTCTTTTGAAGTGACGCTTTGCTTGAGTAAACTCAAGACATGTAAAGTGCTCATGAACCCTCTGCACACCTAAGGTTTCCACATTGTTTAATATCCTGAAATCGCCTTGGAAGGCAATCAGGTATACCGAGTAAGAACACATGTGAAACCTATCTAGATACCCGGTGATCTGTTGATGGACCGTGTCACTAATCAGAGTGGCCCAGTCATAATGTTCCCTTTTGCAAATGATTTTTGTAATGACGTAATACATCCATGATTGGAATTGATTGCCATCCTCTTGTCCAGTGATTCTATTGAGTAGAGTGATTAATACTGCATACTCATCTTTGCATTCTCTGCATCCAACCAACTTAGGCAAGTTGCTCTTTGTCACTTTCAACCATTTTTCTACCATTATCCCTTGACATTTGCTCTTGGCTGCCTTGAATGCCTTCTCGCATTCCGTCACTGATATGACCTTGCTGTTAGGACATGGTGGAATATCAAAACACTTTTCTATATCTTTGGGCTTTAGATTGCAAACGACCCTCCCATCCACTGATCTGATTTCTCTTGTGGTAGGATTGTAATGCTTAATACAAGCGATTACAAGCTCCACACTCTGTAATGTGATGGGGATGGATGCAGCCTGTAGCAACTCAGATTCTTCAATGTTCTGCAACGTCATCTAGTTCATGCCCTCTAGGTCTTCTAGATCAACTACGTGGCTTACTTGATGCAAGTTTGTGTCAGTCATTTTCAGGTAATCATGATACAAGGCCGTCTTGGTCTTGTAATGTATCTGAGAGTACTGCATCTTGAATAACTTAAAGATTGACTGCAAACTTGACCTTGTTCTGACAACTTTTGGAAACCCTTGAAAATAGCGCCCTGCTGAGAAATATTTTTCTGGAAAAAATTTGGCACATGGGTTTTGTTCGTGCTTCAATGCTGAACAAACCCAGTTCCTTAGAATTTTGATTCTGAAACTTTTTCGAAAAAACCCACAAAAATAGGGGCAGCAAGTTTGCTGATTCTGGTAAATCTAACGAGATGGGTTTCACTGGAAAATTATGCTAAATCTGCCCAGTTGATCAAATCTGATGTAGCCTGCTGCTTTGTGTGACATGCAAGAAAACCTAAGACAAGAAGAGAGGAAGTAGACAAAAGATGGATTGGAAGTTTTTTTTATCTGACTCCTTGAGAAAATCTCTCTGAATCCAACCTCAGATCAGCAATCTTCTTCTATTTCAGGTCTGCAAGAAATATCGAAGAACAGACAAAAACCTTGGCCAAATTTGTAAATGGCGTCCTTGAGAGCTTATGGCTGTTCTTGATCATCAACCTGCAATGAAATAATGAAGTGGGACACCTATACCTTGATTATATAGACTTAAGCCTCAGATCCACAAGTTTGGGAACTTAACTCATGATCAAAAGTTGATTTGGCTTGATCTGAAGTTCAAAAAGGTGATTTCTATTGATCGTGGAGCAAGTTGGCCAAGTTTATCTCAAAATATCTTGACTTTAGTCAACAACTTTGCCTTTGACTTTTTCTAGGCGTCCCTTTTGAGTTTTGTAAGTTTTTTAATTATTTTCTCTGTTGAATGACCCCAGTTTGATCCTGAATCCAGATTGATCTGTTGATCCTGAGCGGTTGCTAGTACATTCACTGTCAAGCTGGAGATAAACTGAAGAGAAGTGCCTGAGAGGCAGTAAGCTGAAAAGCTGAGTTTGTGGCTTCAAAAGAAAGGGCGCCTTTCTCAAGAAAGGGTGCTTTTGCCTTTGCCTTGGTGATTTTTTAGTATTCGTTCTTCAGCCTTTTGAATTGACCTCTCGTGCTTTGATCTGGATTTCTCGTTGATCGGAGAATTAGACGATCTTGTTTGATATCTCATCAGGTAGCCAGCTCTGTTTCGCCGAGGATGACTGGAGTTGGAAAACTCAGAAGTCAATTTAGGGTTCCTTTATTCAAGGGCGCCCCTCAATGAAAAGGGCGCTTTTGCCTCTTGCACAGTGATTTTCACCTTTAAAGATGTTCCAGTTTGATCTTGATTATCTGTTGATTGTCTTGTCAGATGCTCGCGCTAATGATTACGTTGTCAAGGTTGACTTTGATTGAGCAAACCATCTTGGGAGGCTTTCAGGCATTTGATATCATCTGAAGTTCCAAAAAGAAGGGTGCCTTTCCTTGGAAACGACGCTTTTTACCTTGATCTTCACATTCAACGGCCATTTCTTGATACTTTGTCTACTGTCTCTTTTCGCTCTGTCGACAACTGCTGGTGATCAACTCATCAGAGGATCCTGTTGTTTGTTTCGTTGTCGAGTCAGCAAGCGAACGCCGAGGATGATTGCCTTGGATGATTCAACAGGTTGCATTTGACCCTTAAGAATCAAGGGCGCCTCTGTCTGAAAAAGGCTCTTTTCAACATCATGAATTGATCTCTCCTTCGTAACATTTCCAGAGTTAGTCAAATTTTGACCTTTTCTGGAAACGAGAATCTCCTTCGTCAAATAGCATCATTTTAGACCTTTTTTGCCATGGTTGCATCGTTGAATATTTTGAAGCTTAGCCTTCAACACCTGGTATTGGCCAATCTTCCATTAATGACTGCGGAGCTCCTAACTTGGTTCCTGAAAAACATAAATAGAGCCACCAGAGTAAAACGTGTCTTTTGATGATTCTGATTTGATTAGTGTGATCGTGAAGTCGAATAATCCTATCAAAACCATTTTCATTTGTTTCCGGGAGGGTCCTATTTTCGGGGGTTACCTTGAAAATAAGGGCGCAAAACCCTAATTTTCAAATTTTCAGAAATTTGCACATGTGTTCCTTGATAGAAACCCACAAAGACCCTATATTTGGTTTGACCTAAAACAGACTTTTGATGACATTTTAACAAGATTTAGCTCAATTTATATAGAATGTCAAAAATTTATTTTGGGTACAACAAATTATACCTGTGAATTGACCTACCTAACCTTAACAACTAGCCATTCTTGGATTAATCTCCAACATTCACATGACATTCCAAAATTGACTACAAGCATATATAAGCTCTAAAAATTAATTTACATTGTCTTTTAAATTTGAATTAAAAGCATGCTTTATATGCAATGCTAAACCTTTTCATTGAATGTAACATGATAAATACTTTTGCTTAGATGGAATGCCTTGGTAAATGAATGTATGGTGATATTGTGATGTCTTTTACCTTATGCAAAACAATATTAATAGAGAATATTATGTTTTGTATGAAGCTTGTGAGTTGCATGGAGAATAGCATAGTACTGGTTTGAGGAAAATATAATCTACAAGATGTTACGTCCTGGGATATGGTTTTTTCATACAGATAATACTTGCAATAAATATTGCTGAATCTTCTGTGACCATTCCTGGGTTGCATTATGTTATTGACATATGCTGATCATTAGAAAACCATTACATTGCATGTTAAGTTTGAATTAATAGGGTGCTTTATGTGAAATGTTAAAGCCTTTTCATTATACTTTACATGATAAATACTTGGTTGAGATGGAAGGCCCTGGGAAATGAATGTTTATTAATTTTGTGACATTTTTCAGCATATGTAAAACAATATAACAACAGAATATTATGTCTATGTGATGCATGTGAATGGTATGAAGAATAGCATAGTACTGATTGAAGATAAATGTAATCTTCAAGATGTCAGGTCCTGGAGTTTAATTTTTTTTTTTTTCATACAGGTAATACTCGCAACAAATATTGCTGAATCTTCTGTGACCATTCCCGGGTTGCGTTATGTTATTGACTCATGTCGATCATTAGAAATATTCTGGAATAGGAGCATCAAAAAAGATGTATCGAGGCTGGTTTGGGTTTCAAAATCTCAGGTATACATGGCATTCATATTTTCATTTTCATATGATGTATGTTTAAAATTGGCATTGGGGAACCAATAATCTATCTGGAGGGTCTTAACAGTATATTATTTATTGGTATCTTTCTATAAATAGGCAGATCAACGCAAAGGAAGAACAGGTCGTACTTGTGATGGGGAAGTCTTTAGATTGGTTTCACGATCGGTATATGATAGTTTTGATAAATATGAAACACCTGCAATGCAGAAACTATCATTGAGAAAGCAGGTTATTATGATCAACTGTGCTGAATCAAAAGCAATAAATGACCCCAAAGGTAATGATGCTTGAAACATTTTTTGGGAACTGCAAATCTGAAGATAACCTTCTCATGGAAAATCACTGTGATTATTTTTAACAAGCCATTTTAGACAAGTGAACTGCATTTTTCATGGTTAGAGGTTTCAATTCTTTTTGTATTTTGCATCTTTAGTGAATGTGAGTTGAAAATATGCTATGGATATACTAACAATTACTGTCAGACACATTTTTATTTACATCTTCTGCATTTACTATTGTCTATGGCTAAGTTACATGGAGTGGATAGTCTTCCCTTTGACAATGTTCTAAAAATGATCATTATGTTACCTGCAAAAGATATAATTCTTTATTTTGTGCTAACAATACAGGGAAAAGATTTCTAAATTTTAGCTGTTGACATATCTATACAGAGAAGAATATTGTGTTGTTATAGAATTTTATCAGAATAGATCTCAACACTTATAGACATTTATGTTTGTCTGCCATGACATTTTACTCGCCTTGGGCTTGGGGCCATCCTTCACATATATCATTAAATAATTCTAATGCAAAGGTTATGTATTTTATATCTAGGAGATTTTGTCCTAATATATAATTAACCTTGGCACTATATTTATTTCTAGATATCTAATTAAGTCAACCCATCTTCTTATCCATAAGAAGATTATTTAATATATAATGTACCTTGGCAATATATTTATTTCTACATATCTAAGTTAACCTATGTTCTTATCCATAAGAAGATTGTTTCACGGCACATCCTGGCATGGTTAATAGCTGGGTTCCATATCCCATTATACTCTGGGAATTCCAGACCACACATACATGATAGAATATGCCTTTTATTGTCTGTCCATTTCATTCGCAATTAATGTCAACTACTTATACTATTTTGTTGCATAGACCAATTGTACATTCAAGCAGGCATGGATTATTCCAGAAACGGTATAAAGCCTAGAAATGACATGCTGTGCATGCGTCTTTGCAGAAAAAAATCTCTTCAAAATTAAATACTAAACATTTGACAAGCAGCCCCAAATGTTGACTTAAGAGTTGGCTTCTATTTGGACTGGGAGATGTAACAGCAAAGGGTAATGGCACTATATTCACATCAACTATGCCTATGTGAAATACATACATGGACGAGAACAACACAAACATGGTCTGATATCAATTCCAAGATTTCTTTTGAACTCAAAGACTCAGTACGTTTGGATCTGGATTATAAAATAAAGACATTGTTTTATCATTATTGTCTCCATGGTAACAAGTAGTAATTCTGTTTATTGTTTCCTATATGGGATTCCAGTCATGGAAATTGAGCTTTTGGACAAATTCTACATGTCAAACATAATGGCATCGGCAAGATTGTTGTAACTTGAGAAAGCAAAGAAAAAAATATTTGCCTATAATTGTTCCAAACCATTAAATTGGACTTTATTTGCCTAATATATAATGCCAAAGGTTAAGAGTATTGAGTGGACATCATGGAAAAAAACTGTGATAGAATTTAATGAAAGCCAGTGACATGGATTTTGAATTAGATCTAGAATTGCTTGTGACACCCTTAGCATACCCCTTGACCACTTGTAAGATCAAAATATCAGAAGTTTGAGAACCTATTATAGGACAGCATTTCCCCATTATTGAAAATATGGTAGCAAATTTTCATTTTGTTAATTCTCTTCTACATAAGGTTTGCATCAAGCATGCCGACATTTTGCATAAATTCTATTCACTAAGCATTGTGACATCAAGAAGAAATGGAAAAATTTAAGTTAAGCATCCAAAACTTTTCAAAATTAATAAATAGAAATCACATTACCCAATTTCTATCTTTAAAGGTCTATAGCGTCTGGAGTCTGGACAATATAGTTTTTTTTTGATAGATATTAGAAATTGTGGAAAATAGCAGAAATCAATTGTATGGCTTGTAAACTAACTATAGCATTGCTTGTTGCATACTTAGGAGATACTACCACTTACAAGATTAGAATATCAATTAAAAGGTTGAGAACCTAGTGTAGGGCACACCTTACCATTCAATGAATTTTGGAGAACTTTGACTATATGATTGCCTTTGAGCAAAGTCAATTTTGGTGGTGCTAGTGTTTGGTATTGATGCCTGCATCCTTATTGAAATATATGTGTAATTCGCCCAACAGACAGCAATAAATTCTGCTACAGATGTGAGAATAGCTCTTGATTCAACATGACTTCCTTCTGTGTTTGAGAGGGGCAGCTCCCCTACTCAGAAACAAAGAAAATCATGTACAGAATTCATAGTATTTACAACTCATGATTTGGAGGTTTAAACATACTGTATAAAAACTAAATATGCAGTACAATATTTTAGGATCTTTGCACTAGACTTAAAAAGAAACAATATTTAAGCACTTCATGCAAATACTTTAATGATTCTTAAAAGATACAAACAAGAATCCACTCATTTCCGAATGGATTGCATAGAATATTTATATAAATTACAACTTAGAGAGAATGACAAAAGGGTACAATTCCACTCAATAAATGATAATGCTACTACAAAGCCTGGATTTCCCACTTATTTCTCCCTAACTGGCAAAAGCTTTGACACAAGATTGTAAACAAGGTTGAATAATGAAAAACTGCATATAGGATAACAAAATTCGCCATCCACATAGGATTGCATACAAGATTGAACAATGAAATTGCTCATAACCAAGTTGACATAGAGTTGCACACAGGATTGAACAATGAAATTCTCTACATGCTGTTTTTTTTTATATTAAGTATAGAGAAAACAGTACAAAATAGATCAGAGTATCAGCATCAGAATCAGGCTTCTAGGAAGCACTGCACAGACAAAAACCACCAACTGCCCCAGATTACAGAAAAATACATAACCCGCAATACCCACGGACAAACAGACTGTACAATACATGAAGGACAATGTCCAGTATCACCCTAAAAATTTACAAGTATACCAGTATCCAGAAGTTACATATATGCACCTGTACAAATTCATCAAATGAGCCGTATCAGTACCCACTGAAATCCAAAAAGCCAAAAAAGAAACCATGACAAAATCTTAGAGGGTCTGAGCAGGGTGAACAGACTCTCCAAGAGACACCAGGGTCTCTGCCGCAGCCATCTCTTCCATTGACAGACCAGGAGTCCTGTCATTCAGTCCTTCCATCAGCACAATTACCACCTCTCTGTTTTTGTTCTGAACAGGATTGTTCTTTCGTTCATCTTTAAGCTCCTGTCTAAAGGCCTGCAAAGCCCTTAGAAAAACCTCTGCCCCAGGGTGGCCCTCCTGCCACATGTGACCATATCTGGCTTCCAAGATGTTGATGGTGATTTCTTTGTTCTCCAGATATTTCCAGAACTTGTCCTTTGTGATGAAAACCTGCATAGCAACATTATAAAAAATAAGTCCCTTATAGGACTCAGTAAGCAATCTCTTCCTTCCTTGGAATCTATCTTCATTCCAAGCTTTCCAAATTGTCCACAAGATTTCAGTTGAGAGAATATGCCAGAATAAAGCACCAGTGCTGCTCATTTTACAATTTTGATTGAAAAGTATATTTTCAGGGAGAAGATCCCCATTATTCCCCCAAATATTATGTGGAATGCAGAACATATTCCATATTTCTTTGGCAAAAATGCAATCAAAAAAGATATGAGAAATTGATTCAGGCTTTCTACACAAACTGCAAATATCAATGTCATCCATTTTACTTTTAAAGGAAAGTTTCTGTAAGATCAAGAGCCATCTGAAGCAAGACTTTTTGGCTTCTACTTCTTTCTGCCAGTTTTTCATAAAAATTCTCTGCCATTGGTCTTTGTTCAGGTTCATTTTCCAAGATTTATTCATATGATCTGTTAAGTCCACTTGTTCAGTTACCATATTATACATTTCTTTAACATTAGATTTCATGATTTTGTTACCATTTTGCCAAAGGTATTCTTTAAATTGGAGTGGCTCATTCTTTGTTTCAAGTGGAAATTTTAGATGACTACAGGCTTCTCTTAGCACTGTATAAGTCCTCCAGTTACTTTGAGGGATATTATATTCTAAGCTTAGATCATTCCATTCTTTCAATTTCCCATCTTTCAGAATTTCACTGAAGCACTGAATCCCTTTTTGAGCCTAGCTTTTAGCTGAACAGCCTTGAATTAGGGCAAGAGGCCTTCCATTGTGTTTCAAATTCCACCAGATAGATCTGTTAGAGAGGATGACCCTATTATCACCCTTGGTGAAGTGACAGTTGGAAAGGTTCTTTTTTATTATTTCCCAAGCCTTCCATATGGTTCTAAAAACATTGGATCCTGTAGGTGACATAGGCCATTCACTACTAAGGATATCATTGAAAGGGAGCAGCTTCCAAGATTTGGCATGTTTAGGCATAGCATTGGAGATTTTATACCTGATAAGCACTTTCCAAGGTTCCTCCCCTTCCAAGGCACTAGTCACCCATTTTGCTACCAACGCTATGCCTTGAATCCTCAGGTCTTTCAAACCGAGACCACCTCTAATCTTTGAAATGGTGCACCATTCCCACTTAACTGAGTGTCTTTTCTTCTTTCCTTTACCATCAGACCAAAGGAACTCTTTGATTCGCTTTTGAATATCATTAATTTGATAGGAACAAAAGAACCACACCGAAGCAAAATAAATGCTGTAGGATGACAATTTTTTTTGACAAACGTGAAACCTACCAGCAAAAGAGAGGTACTGTTTGTTCCATTTGTCAACTTCTTCTCAATCGTATCCCTGATCCAACACCACATTTCTTTTAAATTAGGCTCAACAGCAAATGGGATGCCAAGGTATCTTACCAACTTTTGAGGACCCCCCCATTGAATGCCGAACCTGCTGACCTAGTCTGGGGGATTTTCCTTCCAACCCAAAAGACAAGACTTTGTAGGGGCAACTTTTGCCCCGGAGGCAAGACAAAAGGTCTCCAACTTCCCCATCAATATTGCAAGGTTATCTTCATCAAGTTGCAGAAAGATGGAAGTATCATCAACGAACTGAAGGTTAATGAGCTCATTGTCATCCGGCAGTCTGATACCTCTTACTTTTGGTCCCAAAGAAGCATCCCTTAAGACATAGTGAAGTGCATCAGAGGCAATTACAAAAAGGGCTGGTGCAAGTGGGCAGCCTTGTCTTATTGACCTCCCAAGCAAGATAACCTGTGAAAGAACACCATTAACCTCCACCTGTGTAGAAGCATCTTGGAAGAGAGTTTTGACCATAGAGCAGAACAACTTTGGGAAACCAAATGCTTCCAAAACAAGAAGCACAAAATCCCATTCAATCCTATCATAGGCTTTTTTAAAGTCTAATAATAACATTGCTGCATCTTGCCCTGTGAGCTTTCCGCAATTCATGGCCTCCCAACTTGTTATAAGGTTTTCCAAAATATATCTCCCCTTAATGAGCCCAGTTTGAGTAGAATTGATTATGCTGGGCAGGATGTTAGCCAACCTCTCAGCAAGTACCTTGGCCAGAATCTTATAAGAAACATTCAAGAGTGTAATGGGCCTTCAATTCTTGACAAGGGTTTTATCACCATCTTTTGGGATCAGTTTAATGATTCCTTTATTGATATTTTTTCCTAGGGTGCCTTTCTCAATGGCCTCCTTATAAACCTGAAAGAGATCTTCACTTGTCTAGTCTATGAGGGTTTTGTAGAATTCTGCAAGGAGACCATTAGGTCCGGGAGACTTGTCATTTTTGAGGGATAGAATGGCCCTCCTAATATCCTCTTTAGAGATCTCTCTATCCAACTGTGCAGCTGTCTCATCACTAATTCTTTTAGGAATGATCTTCTTAATATACTCCCTTGCATGAGAGCAGGGTTCATCACCTCCTTCTGAAGTGAAAAGATTCTAGTAGAAAAGAAAAAACTGCTCTCTTATCTCCTCTTGCTCAACTAGAATATTGCCATTTGCATTAATCTGGTCGATCTGTTCCCTGGCCTGCTTTTCTTTTAGGAATCTGAAGAACTTTGTCCCCTTATCCCCATTCTCAAGCCAATTCATCTTGGCTCTAACTTTCATACCCTGAATCTTATTGGTTTGGAATCTCCTTAGCTTATCTCTGGCCAAAGAAAGTTTGTCAATTAGGAGATTATCAGCAAGGTTAACCTGGACTTCTGATTCTGCTCGGTAAAGGTTATCCTGCAGAAGAGCCTCTGTCTTCCTTCTATCCTTGGCCTTCTTCCTCCCAATAGTCTGAAAAAAAACCTTCCATCCTTGAACATTTAGATCCCACCGTTCAGTAGGGGATAAATTTCTATGCAGCCACTTATTGATTAACTTGAGAGAGGTAATGGCATTCGTACAATCCTCATCTTTGAGGAGGTTGGTGTTGAGATAGACCCCATTTTTAGGGCCAACAAATGATGATGCACCTTTTTTGAATAGAAGCTTAGCTCTTATAGGATGATGATCAGAGAGAGAATAGGGAGTGACTTCCATCTTGCATCCATCCCTGATTAGGGCAGCCGAAAAGAAGGCCCTATTGATATAAAACCTATCAAGCCTGCAGAGAACCCTCCTTCCATCTCTTTGGTAGTTACACCAAGTGTACCAAATATCCTTGCATTCTTTCTTCCGACCTTCAATAGGGTCTTCAAGATTTAACTTGGATTTTAGCCTTAGCCAATAAAATCTCTCAGTATCTTTCCAGTCATGGCCAACTCCTCCCCATTTGTCCTACCCTTTTTCAACAAGTTAAAGTCTCCCCCTATAATCCAAGGGATATCCTACAGATTAAACATCCATTGCCACAAAAGTATTTTGTCTTTATACTCATTAGGAGCATAAACCAAACATATGCCAAACAAATCATCCTTCCACTTCAAGATTGCCCAAGCAGCCCTATTACAAGGGGAAACCCTAGAGCTAACCACACACTGAGCGCATTTGTTAGTCATTAAAATTATAGCCCCACCCTTACCTTTTTCATGATTAGTTTCAAACTGAGAAGCATCTTTCCATATTACCCTCGGACTAGTTTCCAAGGCAAAGCCAATAGACTTAACTTCTTGCAAGAGGACAAAATCTTTCTCCTTCTTTTGTGAAACAAGTCTCCTGACCATATGCTTCCTATCAGGGGTTTCAAGACCCCTTACATTCCAAGAAAGACAGTTAATTTCCATCATTTTGTTCATTAGGAGGGGGTCCTGTTGATGTGATTTTTGTGACCGCACCAATCAGCAGAATAAAGTATCCAACCACTACTCCATTCTCTCTTGATCAAAGTATTCCGTATGCTAAGATTGCGAGAGAGATCATACGTTCAACTCCAAGGTTCCTTCAATGCAATGGAGTACACTCAGTTGACTCGTTGTGATTTGCTGTTTTCACGAGGGGACTTACACAATTGTTCACAAGTACTTGGCAGCAAACAACAGACTAAAGAGAAAGGGGACTTGCGATGCAGATGATTTGGCAATGAGGTACGAGTTTCCTAATACTAATCGGAAATGTGCAGAATTTAAATGAGTGCAGGGTTTAGAAGGTCTAAGTTCTATCCTAAAGCGGGACATGGGATTAACTTCAGCAGGCTTCAACCAGACTTTGCTTCGCCTCGCGTTGGATAGCCTCTACAAACTTGGTGCAATCTTCAAGGGGATAGCGAGGAATGTTCAAATCACAATTCAGTATAAGGACACCATCACGACGATGCATGCCAAAACGTGAATCATGACCGAAGTTAAGCTTAAAAAGTATTCCAGTCAACCACACAAGGCAAACTTACCATTAGCAAGCTCATGAGTGGTATGGATTAAACGAAGCTGCTTTGATCAAACATCACAATCCACAACTAACTACTTGCATGAAATGAAATTTACTCCACTTTAAGTTCTACTTGAATAAGAAGGACGAATAAATCTTGCTAGCTGCTCATAACAAAAGAACCACTCATTCTATTAAGGAGCTCCTCCATCTCTATTGTTGGGTCGGTGTCATCCTCTTGATCTCTCCTTATCGCATTTGTGAGCCAATTTGGAACATCCTACTGAGTGTTGCAGACAACAAGTGGCTGCTCCTCCGCTGCTTCTACTTCATGAACTTCTCTAATAACAACATTTTGTCGGGGGTCTTTTGTCTCCATGCGTTGTATATCTTCCTCCAACTGTAATACATCCTCCTCCAAACCTTGGGCTTCAGGCTCCATAGAATTCTCATCTTCAAAGGCTGCCTCGATCGAATGCTCCAATTGAGCGTCAGTTCCTGTTTCTTCTTCCTCATCCTCCAGCTGGCCCTCACTCCTGGGAGCATTAGCGCTCTGACTATCCGCCCCCCCAGGCAAAGGCTGAGTGACCTCCTCCATTTCTAGCCTCTGACTCGCAAATAATGAAACTTCTTGGATGCTTGAAGAGTGAGTCAGCAGCTGTGTAGGTGATGCTTCTTCTATTCTCTGAGGCTCTGGCTGAACTGGGGTCTTCTTCTGTGGCTCTATAGTTTGCACGGCTTGTTTTCTCTTCCTTGATGTAGGTGGCCTCTAATCTCCCATGAGGTTGTACGTGAGAGGGATTGATCTGCTCTTGAGCCTGTGAACATGTCTTTCAACCCAGCTTCTTGTGAATGTTAAGATTGGCATAGACAATATGTCCAAGTCTGTGATCTCTGGTTCCGCCCAATCGGGTGGTGGGATCGGCGTGTCCTTTACTGACTCATAATCCGGGTGAATAATGCTGGCATGCTCATCCACTTGGTCTGGAACTTGAATAACTTCACATTCTTTGATCAATTTCAGGGGTAGCCTAGAGATCATCCTTCTTTTGATTTCAGCTTCGTCTTCTGCATTCGCCCAAAAATCTTCAACATGAGCCTTGTGCCGATATTCTTCACCTTGTACTACTCCGATCCTTCTGTGAGGATCAAAGTCTTGTCTACTGCTGTGGAGAGTGAGGTGAAAGAATTGTAGTTCATCCTCCGCCTCTTTAGCTACCTAGAAAGATGGACACTCTTCAATCGAATTCCCCATAACAATAGGGAAATTCAGCCCTCCTTTCTTCCTTTTCTTTATGATTTTGTCATAGGCAATGAGTTGCCTAGACACTTCCAACATCACCATTCTGTCCGTGGGGTACCTTGGCAATCTATAAGCATAAGAAGTAAACCCCTGTAGCCTGATATAAGTGAACTTCGGGAATTGGATAAACCAATACCCGTACTCCTCAATCAACTTTTGGGCATCCTTGGATAGCCTTTGTTGTGTTCTCCGTTGAAGAGTCCTTGTGATGTGCATAGTAAAAGCGTCATTCACTCTCTTGAAGCTAGAGGTATTTGTCAAATGCAGCTGCTTGCAAGCTTCATGGATTTTAAATTGATCAAGACCGCATCCGATTGGCTCTTGGTATGCCAATATTTTGTATTTTGTCATCCGAGCCAGCATATAGATGACATACGAACTCATATAAAATGTCCTGGTTCTCCTCAAATTTCTGAACTGCTCATCTATATTGTCACTGATCATTCTTGCCCAGTCGACGTGCTCCTTGCCCTCCAACACTACGCTGATATAGAAGAACATCCAGGGTTCAAATGCGTATACTTGTGGGCTGCCATTCACCCGACTGAGCATCATGATTAAATCACAGTACTCCTGCTTCAGCTCCTTTGAGATAATTTTCTTAGGCAACTTGCCGCTAGGAGGTTTTGGCTTCCTCATCCATGATGTATTAATCCTCTTTGCACACCTTTCAAAAGACGAGGCGTACATTTTGTCAACTCTTTCCTTTGTCTTATACAACATATTCTCAAAGACTGGAATCCCAAACGCCTCTCCAATAGCACCGAGCGTGAAGTTGGCAAACAGCTGGCTGTCCAAGGAGACAATTGTTCTGTGGTTAGGCTTATAATAATTCGCGCACTCCATAATCAGCTCAGGACATCGGATTGCTAGTGGGAAACCAGCAGCTGCATAGAGTCTGCTCTTCACAATATTGTGCGATGTCACTGACGGATGATGGCCACCTTGCCTGTATATTCTCCTCTTGAGTGCTTTGAGGTTGAATGAACCAAGGTTGGTGTTAGTCAACCTCGCTATCTTCGAGACAAACTTTGACTCGGGAAGAAAAGATTTCTTTAGTTGCTTTATGATCGCTTGCCTGGAGGCATTTTCCCTGTTTACATCTGTATTTCCAGCTCTACCAGCAGCTCTGCTCGTTCCGACAACATCACCCCTTCAAACTTCAACCATCTGCAAGAATAAAATATGAACATTACAATTCAGATTTAAAAATAAAATTACCACGAGATGGCTGGAAATATGGAGTTAGCTTTGAAAATGAAAGCTCTTCAGCATTAAACTACCAACTCCAAACCTCGAGAATTTTGACTTCGAAATTCAAACTTCAAACTCCAACATTTAGAACTTTCAGCAACACTACTCCAGCACTTAGAAAAATCTCACTCAATTCACTCACTTCAGAATTTCTTCAGCACTTACTTCAACTTCAGCACTCTCACAATTTCACTTCAGCACTCTCACAATTTCAACTTCAGCAAATGGTGAAGAATGAATAACTTTAGAGTTTATATAATTGGGAGATGGCGCCTAGTTTAGCAGCTGCTTTTAATTCACTCCTCCACTACTATGAAATTTTCCAATTCGGGAGAGATGACTGGCAAGTTGTCACAAAGATTATGCACAGTCGTCAAAGGATCTTCTATTGCTAGAGATTCCATCCTTCTAAAAAAATTTGAAATTTCCTAGCTTGATTGCATGTGGCATTCAGTTGACTGAAACATCTTTGGGAAATTCATTAAAATTACTCCAGCATTAAAAAAAGTTCATCCTCGCCTTAGGAAAATTTTATTTGATTTGAGAAATTTTATTCAATTCATTCTCCAATGCCTTAGAAAAATTTATATTTCTTCTAGAGAAATTTCCTCAGTCGTTAGCCCCAACATTTTAATTGTTTTCCCCTCAAAACATTGTTCAAGATCCTCCAGACTTTTAAAAATATATTTCCCCCTTAGTAAATATTTCTCAACTTTAAAAATTCTTGTGTCAACACGAAGGGGGACATTTAATTTTTTACCCTTGGAAATAATTTTATTAATGTTTGCGTTTACTTCACATTCTCCACTTGGGCGGACTTGAGGTGTCCTTTTATTTCTCACGGCTTGGAAGAAAATTTCATTTACTTGCTCAAGTTGGGCGCATTTAGCCCCTTCTACTTCCATTTCCAGTGATTTAGTCAAATCCCCTAACTCATCTCCAGGCTGGGCGCATATCAAGGGTGTAGCTTTTAATTTCCAACACTTAGTCAAAAAATTTCAAGCATCTCCTCTCCAAGGGCGCATCTCACATGGTGGGCTTTCATTTTGATTATCTTTGAACGTTTTTACCATGCCTTAGGAGGTTTTCTAATCTATCTTCATGTTGGGTGCATCTAGAGGGTCATACTTCCATTTTAAATGCCTTAAATAATTTTCCAACTTTGATATTACCCTCTTCAAGCCAGGCGCATTTGACATGGTGGACTTCAGGTTTCACTTCCTTAGAAAATTTCACCTCCACCTCCTTGACTTAGGCGCATTTGGAGGGTCAAGCTTTCAATTTTGGTGCCTTAGAAAATTTCTTAGCCTCTTCAACTTGCAAGGGCACATATGAGGGTGGCAACTTTCATTTTCCCATACTTAGAATATTATACTATCTCCCCTCTTCAAGCTAGGCGCATTTCACCCCTTGGACTTTTAATTTTATTGCCTTAGAAGAATTTTCAAGTCTCACTCAAGCTTGGGCGCATTTGGCATAGTGAGCCTCCAATTTTAAGCACTTAGTAGAATTTTCATCTCCTTGTGATGCTGGGCGCATATGAGGGGTCAAACTTTCAATTTGCTAGACTTAGTCAACTTTTCTCAATCCATCCTCCTCAAGGGCGCATTTAGGGGGGTTGTGTTTCTAGTTTTGAGGACTTAGTTAAATTCTCCCCTCCTCCATTAGCTTGGGTGCATATGACTAGGCTTACTTCATGTTTTCAAGACTTAGTCAATTCTTAAGCTTCCCCCCCAGGGCAAGGCGCATTTGACCCTCTTAGCTTCCACTTCCATTTGCCTTAGAAAA
Organism: Sequoia sempervirens; assembly: GCA_007258455.2. Classification (NCBI taxonomy): domain Eukaryota; kingdom Viridiplantae; phylum Streptophyta; class Pinopsida; order Cupressales; family Cupressaceae; genus Sequoia; species Sequoia sempervirens. The sequence goes on along the minus strand of VDFB02260577.1, from coordinate 25,333 downwards.
TTTTCAAGGCCTTTTCTTGCCTAGGGCGCATTTGGAGGTTTGAGCTTCAAGTTTCCAATACTTAGTCAAATTTCAAGCCTCCTTCTTCAAGTTTTGGTGCATTCAAGGGTCTGAGCTTTCAATTTCAAGGACTTAACCAAATTTTCACCCTCCAGTTTGCTCTTGGGTGTACCAGAGCCCCTGAGCTTCCAATTTCTTAGACTTAGAGGATTTTCAAGCTTTTGTCTGACTTAGGGTGGATTGTTCATGTTACCCTCAACTTGCCCTTCAACACTTCTATTTTTAGAAAGTTTCGCAATTTCCGCATTTCAAGTTGATTTCAGGCTCCAAAAGGCTTGATTTTAGGTCTGCCCTGATCCTCGTGACGTGACTGAGTTGTTGGCGCCTGATGCTTGCATGCACTTGCTATTTTTAGTAACTTGCTAAAAATAGTAAATGTTTCGAATGAGCTCAAATTCTGTGAGTAGATTGCCTGAAGGGTTTGGTCTGACTGGATGCTGCTTCTGTGTGACTCTCGTGTTTCGCCCTACTTTTTAGGAAACCCTAATTCCTCTGCATGGACTTGCTAAAAATAGTAAGTGCTTGATTTTCAAACTTTTGTAACTTTGTTTGATCTGAAATTTGCTCCATGGGGTCCTTGTAACCTATTTGGCCGGTTTACCCTGGTGTCTGCTGCTAACCTGCTATTTATAGCCCTATTTCAGAAGTGACTTACTATAAATAGTAAGTGCTCAGATTGCCTTCAAATTTTACTAGTGGATTCCTTGAGAGATGCCGATCGCAGTGGGATATTCCAGTTTTCAGAGATTCTGGCATTTGACCCCTCGTTTTGGGTTTCGAAGCTGGAAACACTAATCTGACTTGCATGTTGCTCAAATGACCTCCGTTTGACCCCGTTTCTGTTGCATGTAATTGTGCTCGTGATTCAGAAGTGTTGGGCAGCTGCCCGAGTGATCCTGCTAAAAATAGTAAGTGTTTAAAAAAGTGACCAACCGCTTTCCAGGTAAGTTTGCATGTCACATAGCCCGAGAGATTTCAAAAATTCTAGAAAAACCCAGAAAAATGATCAACATGCAAGCACTGGCTAAAAATAGCAAGTCCTTGAAAAGTGATCAACTCTGCTTGCATGTTACCTCGTTGCGTAGCTCTCGGAAAACCTATAAAGAATATGTTGACATGCACTGAAAATTCCTGCATGCAAACCCTAAAAATAGCCTCTGAAACCTGAATTGTTGAAAGTCATCATCTCGTTTTGCATGTTACATCATCGCAAAGGTTTCAAAAAACCCATAAAGAATCTCTAGACATGCATCTGAAAGTCCAATATGCAAACCCTAAAATTGGCTTCGAAGCCCGGACTGCTAAAAATAGCAAGTTGTCAGAATTTGCTCAAATTTTGTAGGTAAGTGCTTTGAAGTGTTTGGAATCTGGTGTAATAGTCTGTTTCTCAAAAATCTTAACAGGAAAGCCTTAAATGGAATAACTGCTAAAAATAGCAGGTTGTCAGATTCAGCTCAAAATTTGATGGGAGCTTGTGGGAAGCCTCCTGACAGCAGTGCTAAGCTCATAACTCGATTAGCCAACTCAATTTGACCTCAAAGTAGCCTGAAGATTATAAACCTTAATTCATCAGAAAGCCCTCCAGACTTAGCCAAAATTCTTATCTAGGTCAAATGGCAAGTACATCACTAGACAGAAAGAACTGACGGAGAGAGACAGACCCAAAACCAAAGCCAAAAGACCCGAATGGAGCAAAAAAATTAGGGGGATCCCATTTTGAATGGGGTGATGTGTGAAAAGGTCACAACAGGTCCCTTGTCACACCTAAAGTTATCAAAACATTTAGGTAATTTATTTTCTGCCTCTATTCTTTTAGCATTGGGTGGAAGGATCACCCCACTAAGCTTCTTTCTTTTTTCTTTCAGCAATTGGTTAATGTCACTCCCTTCCTGATGCTTGGCATTTTCCAATCCTTTCTTTTTCCTGTATCTCCTGGTTTTTTTAACTAGCACCTCCAAAGGAAGACCTTCCCCATCAGTGGTTTCCCTAGTAGAAATTATTCCTATATCATTTGCAGAATCCATACCTGACTGGGAGGCAAACCCTTCCGAACAAAGCACTTCATCAAGAGAGTTAGGTGTAGGAAGTTCAAGATTTGGAATCAGCCTCTCATCCACCTTTCCATTTCCATCTGAACTCTCAATGTCTTTAGAGGGACAGTCTCCTTGTTTATCGGAGAATAAATCTCCATCATTGTGCTGAGAGCAAACAACAAGTGCCCCCTCAGACCCACTTACATTATCCATTTCTTTAAAATATTTATCATTGAAAGAATAGATCTCTTTTGGAATGGTATTAATATTTTGTTCAGTCCACTTCAATTGTCTAAGTTTTTGCAGAGCCAATTGTTGAGCATTAAGTTTGCCAATGTTTGAAGGATCTTTCAAATCATCTTGCCGGGAAGGAGAATTATATGTCTTCCTATTGTTGGGGTCCAACCTCTCAGTGAAATTGTTCGTCAGAGATGTGTCCAATTCCTGTATTAGAGAGGCCATGGAATCTTTAATCTGAGTGTTATCATTCCTAACTGCTTTAGGATTATTGTCTTCTTTAGTCTGCTTATCTTTTTCGGGGGGAAGGCTGCATTCCTCATTCTTCCCCAGATTAGTATCAGCCCTTTCCACCTTTGTTGGGGGCTTCATTTTAGAGTTGTTGCCACCGTAGGCAGAGGATTTATTAGTTTTATTCTTTATTAGAGGACAGTTCCTTCGAATGTGTCCTTCCCGATGGCATAAATAGCAAGCATTAAGTCCTCCAAGGGTTTCCATTACACAGGTTACAATTCCAGATTTAAGTTTGATTTCAAGAATTTGCGGGAGATCCATTCCAGGGGTTAAGGAAACCAAAACCCTCGCATCCGAGTGTGGGAGAGGAGACTTAGTCTCCTCAATTTTCAGCATTTTACCATATGGTTCAATCATCATAGGAACAAATTTCCATAACTGTGGAGGAACATGTTTAATTACCAACCAGTGGGGGCTAGACAAAGCCAGCACCTCCTCTTCCAATGCCTCTGGGCGCCATGCCAGGGCTCGAAATGTAGTTTTCCCAACGCTCCAAAATTCCTTATTAGTTATTTCTTGCTAAGATTTAGGGTTATTGAAAAAAATTACAAAAAGTCCACGATCTCAATGGCCCAGAAGAGACACAAGGTCTGTGAGCTCAAAAGCACAGTGAGGATTTGAACCTTGGAGGTATCAACAACTAACCAAGTTTTTAACAAACACACCCTGCCCTTATCAGCAGGTTATATGGTAATATTACTAAATCATGCCCAGATGAAATTACATTGCAAAATAAATTGGCTTATATAAGACTGCTTCCTTTTTTGTGTGCAACAACCACTCGATTACCCACCACCAACCTACCCGACAATTTAACCGCCCTTACATAGCACTGACATATCAACATACCAACACATCAACAACAAGCTTTGAATGTGGCTGCAAACATCTCAAAGCTCATCAGATTAGAACACTTTGTGAGAAGCATTAGGCATGAGAGGGAGGATTGAAAACATCAGAGTGTAATTGTGTGAGGAGTGCTTCATTAGCAGCAGTGTAAAACATTAAGGAACCAACAGAAAATCGTAAAGGAGGCATCTGAAGATAAGCACGTGAAGGGTACCTAAGAAAGGAGCTCAGCATGTAAGAAAATGAAAAAAAGGAGGTGCTTGCAAGAAGAACAGGTGTATCAGAAGCTCCAAATTTGTTTAACAAACATTATGTACAGCAGCAAACAATTTAAAATAAAATAGAGGCGTCCGTTAGAAGCACCCATGAAGCAAGGCACGGCAGTGATGGGGCAATGAATGAGTGTAACTATTAGCAAGAAGATTGTTCAATCTAAATTTTATAATCTCAAGCAGATTTAGGGTAACTATATTTTTTTATAAAGTTTTTTTAAGTTTTCAAATTTATTTCCGAATTTTAGTAAATTAATTGAATGCCTCCTAATTCTTTGAGAGTTCCTGTTGAGATTTTGCGACGATGTGCCAAATACCCTTATCAATATCTTTTGCAAAAGGATTCTCCTCCAGCTTGTTCAGTTATTTATATTTAATTGTTTTAGTGAACTTTTAGTGTAGTTTTGCCTTGTACACTTGCTCAGGAACTTGTGTTAATTTTACAATGTTTTAACTGGGAAGCGGTTTCTGAGAAAACCTTGCTAAGACATCTAAAACAATTATGTAAAAAAAACTTCTGGAAAATTGATTTTGTTTAATATCTTATGGTTTGTAAGAAAATAATTTTTCCATAAAAAAGGCACAATCATTTCATGTCTTTCTGAACCAAAAAGATTATTTTTGTATATGGGTGCATTGTCAATATTACTTGACACCAATAATATATTTCATTAAGGGGACAATCCCATTCTCATGAGCAAGACAAGTCCAGGGAAAAGAATGACAAAGCCATCTAAGTGCTTCATGCACTGATATGTGGTCCACAGGATTGCCAAAATTGGTATGGCTGAGTTTGCTGCATTTCAAACAAGGACGAAGGACCTAGGAGGATAGAGGGTAACCATCGGTCTTGAGCATACTACTAGCTTGGAGATTGGTTCATTGCTTTAATAGCAAATTCAGAGTGAAAAAAACTACAAACTTGAAGACAGTGGTCATTAGTGCAGTGATGATGAAGATCATATTCCAGCTGCACATGAGATGATCATTGAGGTCAGCTTCCACTGAGAACCCACCACTATGGTTGTTTTCCAACTGTTCTGTGAGGGTAAGTCCAACCAGAGGAGCAGTTGGGGCGAGGCCCAGTCCACCTAAAGGCAAGTGTAGTAAGGACCACTCCCCCTATTGGCATATTTCTGACTAATAGTTGGCTGTGTCCCTGTTTGTGTAGAATTGTTCTCTATTGTGAACAATTGTGTGTCTTTGTTCTCACAAGCGTATATGTATGAACTATTGTGTGTGTCCTAGTTCATGCTTATTTGATGTTTGAATGTTGTGTTTGTCCTTGTTCATCAGTTTTTATTAGGTTTAGTGAGGTTATTCCCACTACTGTTTATAATTATTTTGAACTGCAAGTGTGTTCTATTTCACATATGGTGTTGATTCTTTCCCAAATTTTGAACAATATGTAATAATAGGGGAATGTTGGGAATTTGGATTATCACATATAGTTAATACATATGTGTAGTTAGCTTTGTTAGTAGTTAGTCTGTCCTAGGGGGAGTTGAGTTACATACATAGGTCGGTTTGTTACAACACCCAACATTAAAAAGGTTCTTTGATGAGGGAATATCAAGCTTAATGGATTTACCACATGCTAGAATCCTACTCGACATCAGTGCTCAAAAACCAGAAACCAAAAAGCGGAAACACCATTGTACAGACACTAAACACCACGTTGCACTGGAACACCAAATTGTGACAACACTCAAATTAGAAAATTGAAATAACTGAAAACCAAGGATTGACTCCTACCAAAATGCTACTCAAGCATTTTTCCAAACCTTAGGGTGGATAGGTAAACTCAAGATGGACGTGATCTTCCATCCTCCAGTGGATCCTTCAATCGTGTCTTTTACCTTCTTTTACCTTCTAGATCCTAGCCCTTGGATGTGGCATTGACGTCTTTTAAAGGCCTAAGAGTACAATCAATTTTGTTGTGCATATTTTTAAGACAAAAGTGGACTAGTGATAAATACTATGTCAGGTTCAACCAAGAATGCATCCTATGTACAAAAAGTCCTTATAATTCCTATTACAAAGCAATTATCTTACCAAATTGTCAACTACGCAAGATAAAACACATTTGGGCACTTTCATATTAAACTAGGTTTCAATTGCCAAAGATTAAAACAATAAATAATACATCTATCTTATGTTCCACTGCTGCCATAGGAACCATTTCCTTTTCTTTTTGTTGCCTAAAAATTTGGGGCCACCAATCACATGTACACAATCAATATTTCTGCTTCATGGATTTCCATTGATTTATCCACCATTCTTCTTCTTTAGCAAAAACTTCTCTGATTGTTTTGACTTGAAATTTTCTTTTGGATTTCTGTGCAATAAAATAAAAATATATAAAATCTTACTGCTTTACGTATCATAGCCTATACATGGAAAGAACAGTGAGGTGAAGGAGTAAAAAGATAGGAAAAACTTGAAAAGGGGAAGAGGAGTGTATCTGTAGGAAATGGCAGGGTTTGTTGACATGCTGGTGTCAGATCCATGGCTGCAGAGGAAATTCATGCAGGTGAAACTTAGCAAATTAAAATTACACATAAATCATATGACAATTGAGAGGGGGCATGATATTTATGTTTTATGTTTCCCTTTTGTTGTTTTGTTTTGTGCTGCATACAAGTTCTTGTATCATGCCAGCCTTGTTCTTCAACCTGTAATCTTTTGCATAAATGATGGGAAATATGGTTAAAATTCTTTGAAATTTTCATGATACACCATAATAATAAAAAAAATCTTGCACAAATAAATCAGCTGCAAAGGTGGCAAGAAATGACATAATGATTTAGCAATGTGAAGAGAAAAGTTCTGCAAGGAAATTACTAACCCCCTTCCATCATCCAACTACCATTGGCTTTGATATTGCTTGTAAGATTCCAGAGCACATAGATTGCAGAGAAAATACAGGCTAAATGATAATACTATTAAAACATGCCTGTATGAAAATACAGTAAAAAATAAATTGGCTTATATAAGCCTTCTTCCTTTCTTGCAACCACCATATAAGTACCTACCACCCACTAACCTACTTGACATTCTAACCACCCTTCCATACACTGACATATTGACATTAACACAAAACACTATAGATTATAAATATGAGATAGCACCCTAAACATAAACACAGCATGCTTTTGGATCAACGTTGAATGCAAAAGCCAACACCTGCTTTCTAATTTTTAACCTAAATACTCACTTTTTTTTCTCCATATATGGTGTAGGATATTGTACTAATTTTTCCACCTTTTTCTTTAGTCACAACTTTAATTACAAAATACAATTTTTGCATGTTCTTAGTCCAAGTAAAATATATTTGCACTCTTGTAATTTAAATATTAATTCTAAAAAGAATTAAACAAGTCTGGTTATGTGCAAAGACAAATATATCTTAGTGGACCCTTTCGATGACACCACATACATAATAAAAGTTATCAACACACTTAAACAACTTAATTTGATGAAAAGATTGCTAGGTCACTTGATGATACACTAATATCATCTGGATATCAATTGGTGAAGCATAATTATTGTCTAGTGCATTATCCATTCAGCAATGGAGTCAATGAACATTGTATACCATGAAGTCTAACCACTGTAGGATCAAATTAATGAACCATTTTTTTGTCACATAATCCTCTCTAGAACATAGTCCCATGAAGATGACTTACAGTGTGTCAACAAATGAGATGACAATTTTGTCTAAAACACATGTATATAGTGAAGCCATGGATTCAAATATGACTAGGCACCTAGGTTTGAAAAATGTAGACCCCAAAGCTATAAACAACCTCTAGTTGCCTCAAAATAAAGGGATTAGAGGCGTTACCCTTATTTGCAAAACTTAGGGTAACAATTTGTTATGTCTAGGGACCATGTCACATACTTGGTCATAGGAAAAACTCAACAATATTTAGAAATGATTGTGATTGAATGATGCCTTTCCTTGATCTTGTAAACCCTTGGTTGTATTGGTACATATTGAAAATTGTGAAATAGAAAAATATCGTTGGTGATAAATTTTCTTTGTCCTCTAGACCTTGGAGCATATCCAATTTCGTTACATCATGTGTCTTGCAAAGAGAGCTTTCAGGTGCTTCAAATGGGGTGAAAAATAGAGCCTTGACACAAAAGCTATGGCAAAAAGAGTTCAAAGGGACCAAAAGGGAAAAACATGTGTTGTAGGGAAAAAAACCATGCATGCATTTGATTAAAAAATGATCATTATGTTAGTTATTTAATTTGTCTATTTTGAGACAATCCAAACTGAAATAGTATGTTAGGTGAAATCTCTCTTCAAATTTTAAGGAAAAACTCCCTGAGATCTAAACTAAGTCAAAACACTAAGCTATAGACAAATGATATAGTTATTAACACTATACAATATTTTGCTTGAGGGGTTTTGCATGAATGAAATAATTAAGTACTTGACTTTTTTCCTTGGGTATGAGCTCAAGATTGGAAACAACTCTTGTATTACAGTTGAGATTTTGTAGATTTTATGAATGGAAGCATCTAACTCTAAATGCATGAACAACACATTCCTACTGGTTAAAGGAGAGACCAACAATTAAATGCACACAGTATTTGAAAAAGAATAACTATTTGAACAAATAACACGTGATTCTAGGAATTGAAAAGCTACATTGCATACAAAGCTACAACATAGATTGACAAATATTGTCAATACAAAAATTGATGCTATAATCTACTTTTGATTCACTGAATGAAATTACTAACATGGTAATATGGACACAAGGATAACAAATGGAACAATATTTCACTACCATAAGTGTACTATCAACTATTAAGAATTCTTGTGCTCAAAGAACTTTTTTATTAGGTTACAAAATACCAAATTTTAGGATTTAGAATAGTAATTAATTTATCCTAAAAATAATTATTTTCAAATACAAATGCTTAAAGCTTCTGAAAAGCAGGAAAGGAAGAACTTTAAAGCAAAAACTATTCTAAACAAAGAATAAATAAAAACTATCTAAGCAACCTAAAAGCAGGCCTAGTCATGGTATAAGTTGTAACCATGGCCCAGTCATGATGAGGACAATGTAAGTTTTGATTATAAATGGAAGGATTAAAATGGTATATCACAAAGTTCTAGTTGATGATTTCTCTGTCAATATTTTCATGTTTGAATAATTTTCTGTGAAGGAAAATTTTAAAATATTAAATCCCATGCGTTTTTTATACTTGTGAATCACATTAACTTATGTGAATAGGAGATAAACTTAGAATGGTCCTGCAAGAAGGTAGTCACCATATTGATTGCTATAAAAACCAAATGGATATTAATGCCATCCAGATAAAAAAAGTATGGCATTATTTTATGCAAACGTAGTTATGGGTAGGTAATATTTCTTTGTAATTACATCTTTTTTGGAGAGGCTGTGAAAAAATTCACAAAATTCCATAAGTTTGTGCATTTCACTTGAATAAACTCACCTGGATTGTAATAGCAAAGAGGTTTTCCATCCAATGATGGGAAACATTAAATGAGAAATTAAAGTTAGCTTTAAATTAATTGCGCAAATGATTTTCACAACAAAAGAACAATAGGTTGTTTACAGAACAAGAGATGGATCAGCTGAGTTCTAGTTGGAGAAAGTGCTCGATTTACTTATCATTTCCATATGAAATTTGCAATGCATTGAAAGTAGCTTTAAGAGATTAAAATATGGTTTTATTAACTTTCTTAATCCATTTATGGAGTGCTGATGTTATCTGAAAGGAAGGATGGGTGAGAAAACTTCTCAATGATTGAACACTGATGATGAGTACTTTTAAATTTTATGTGATTCTTAATTTCAATGCACTTGTGATGATGTTGTTAATAGTAGTGAATGCCTTTTAAATCTAAATATAGGTATATGTATAAGTTGTAACTTTGGTCTAGTCATGACAAGGACAATGCAACTTTTGTTGAAGTGGCAATCACCACATGATTTCCTTCTTGTATATAAAGTGATCATCCTCTCCTTGTCAATCAAATTTCAAAGGTTCTTATCAAAGAAATCTGTCCCATACCATTACTAGTAATATTTTCCTTAAAGATTATTTTGATTGATTGTAGAGCCTCTTGATATAGACATTTTTTGATTCATTTATTAGATTCCCTAGAATGGGTTGAAAGATTAGTTTACCAATTTTTTGATCTCCTCCAAGAGTTTTTGGCGTTGGAGAAGACAGGGTAAACAACAACCATGGAGGAAAAGTTCACTTACTCCTCCTATTCTCTGCAGTCCCTTGATGCATTATCAGATATTATTGAATGTTTGCGGATCCTAAATACTTTCTTGGTGCTACAAAATTACAAATTAATCATGAGTAATAGTCTTTTGGATATCCTACAGTAGTTTTTGTGATAGTAGCATTACACTTGAAAAAATCATGATTAATCTGGATTAATACCAATTCACCACATTTGCAATGCTATTTTCCAAAATTTTCAAAAACATTTTTATGTATTCCTATCCTTTTTGGCTAATTTTACACTTGGGGGAAGAAAAATAAAAGCATGCAACACTAGAAACTTTTAATTTAGGGTTAAGGCTCAAGGCATTTTGAAAACTTCTTTTTAAGTTTTGCTTTGAATAGATCTATATCAGAGTTAAAAGTTTACATTTCATAAGGGTTTTTCTTATAATTTATGTCCTAATGAGAGTTAGTTTTAAGTCTTATTGAGGTTTTTTCTTAATATTTATACCCTAATGAGAGTTTAGGTAGAAAACATTCGGTTGCCTCTAAAATAGTATGCCATGCTTCAGGATGGTAGCATGGTTAGCACCCACCATCTTAGGATCAACCCTTTATTTTTTAGATAAACCCTCTTACCTAAAAGTGAAATAATTCTTCATAAAATCCTACTATTTTATTTTTATGATTGGGATTCTTTTATGTACTACGTTTATAATCTCTACACACTATATTTGGCATGAAATAACACACTATATTTGGCATGAAATAAGAGCATCAATGTTTTCTTTATTTTTTATTATATCATTTTATCATTTCCCGGAGTTTATGCCAAAATTTTCCTGTTTTAAACCCAAGTATCTTGATTGGTCATTTGATGACATTAATATAATTCATTATTTTTATTTATTCTTCATCGAGAGTTCAACCTTGCATGCTGAGAGATACTTCATCCTTCTCAAGGTATATATTGTTATACTAGGTGCCACATGTAGACCTATTTGACAATCTAGCTTATGTAGTATATAATTAAAGTTGCACTCTCTCCTGCGTTATTCTGTTTATTATTATTCTTATCCAGTTTGGTGAGAACGCCATATGTGCTACCTAAGAGTTGTTTTACATATACTTTTTCTCTGTCACTGTCTTTTTTTGTCTTTAACCAGTATGAGTATATTATCTGTATCCTTTAATAGCAGTTGAATCTTTACAATCTGTCATTACATTGCTTTAGCTGTATATAAGCCACAATTTTTTGACATCTTCTTGCTTTTTATCTGATTTATAATTAGTGAATCATTTAATATTTTACAGTCCTATTTCAAAAAGCACTTGATCCACCTCCTCAAGAAACTGTTGAAGATGCCACAGATATGTTGGTTTCAATAGGTGCTCTTAAGGCATCATCTGATCACAGGCAAAAGTTTGAACCAACACTATATGGTTGTTTGCTTGGAAGTCTACCACTTTCCTTGGAGGCTTCAATGCTTGTCATTAAGTTTGGCCAATGTGGGTTTCTTAGAGAAGGTGCTGTGATTGGTTCATTGATGGATTCACGACCAACGCCTATAGTGCAACCATTTGGCGAGCAATCGTTGGTATGATTATTTATGGACTATTATACATATTTTGCTACAGACTTTTAAAAATATATTTACTGTCGTTGAACGTTCTTATCCCAACACTGTCTCTCATTTCTCAGTTTAATAGCTATGTGGAGAGCTATTATAAGGACGAAGATGGATCTTCTGGTACCACACTAAATGAAACCACAATAATAGCAAATCTCTGTGCAGTTCAGTTTTGGCAGCGCATTTTCAAGGTAATTATGGTTATATTTTTGTTTTTCCTATTTGGTTTAATGAAACCTCTGTTCACTTCGAAATTAAGATGAAAAAACAAACATAGAAACTTCTGTATGTTTTTCTTGCTGGATATATATTGTTGAATGGAAACCATGGTATGACTCAATCAGACCTCATACTTTGTCTAGCATGGAAATCCTTTAGTATCTTCTATTTCAGTTTTTTTCATAAGCTAATCCATTTATGTAAGAAATGTTGCTTTTTGAGATCAATTAATCACATAGTCTATATGGAGAACGTTGAGAGATATCAATTTCAAGGAGTTAATTTTTTTATTACTTTGTTTAACATATTTATATTACATTTGTATTATTTTTAAACTTATAATATATTATGCTTATTATTATTGAAAATAAGTTCTCTATAAATTTAATTATTTTTAAAATTATATTAAATTAAATAATATTATAATATTATCTAAACATCAAATAATAGAAATTTTATAAAATTTCTATAATACTTATTATTATATATATTTAATAATTTTCATCCTCGTTGTCCCAATAATTATTATATATATTTAATAATGTAACTATTTTTAGCATAATATGATAATATTTAGATATTATATATTTAATATTTATATACACTATACAGTATTAAATATAACTATAATTTAACTTCAGCTATAACTAATTAAATATATTATAAGTTTAATATTTATCTATATTTATTTTTTAAATATAGATTATATTTATTAAAAATGATTAAAATGTTAAATACATTAGAAGTTTACTATTTATTTATATTCATTTTTAAAATATATATTATATTTATTGAAAAATATATTCAATTTATATTTATTATTACATATTTTATGAATATGATGATATTATTAAATTAAATATTATATACTTATACTCCCTTTTCCTCCCACCCGATCTCTTCTCTCTACCTTTACCCCCTCTCTACTTTGCTTTTCTGACCGATCGCAGACTGGCTCGATCGCTTTGATTAATCCCTCTCCCTCTCCTTATCACTCCCTCTTTCTATTTCTCTCTACTTCTCTCTCCTCTCTCTATTCGCCATTGTGTTCAGCAAAACAAAATAGGCATCTTTTGGATAGCTTGACAGTTAAAAATGGAAAAAATTTGTTGTGAAACAGACATGGAATGCATTTTAAATCACTTCAATGTTGACTCCATTCTCTTATAGAAGTTGAGGAAAAATACACTCAATTTGGGGTGTCTTCTCACTTACGTTCGTTTTCTATTCCAAGGGAGTTGATTTCCTCTCCTGAGTTTGCACAAAAAAAATGTCAGATTGGACTTACACTTAACACTTTATGGTAATTGAGGTTATTATTTCGTTGGTTTTCTTTGAATTTTAAACAACCAGTTAGGACTATGCAGAAGTTCAAAAATGTAGGTGAGAGGTTAAATCTTGATCTAACTAATCTCAGATCACTGACATAATTGAAAATTCAGAGATAAAAAATATAATTCAGAGCTAGATTCACTGGCAAAGGGTCAGAAAGTGACCAAGAAAGACCCAGAAGTAAATATGGAACCAAATATTCATGAGGAATATTTTCAAGGAGAATGTGCCCTTCTGAATGGTTTAGAAATAGGGATGAAGATACTTGTCATTTTTTTTGCATTGCATATTTCAAAAACTCGTGTTAAAGACAATCATTCCTGCTCTGAGAAAATTGTGCTACACTTGATATGTCTATTAAGAGTATCTGTCAAAGAGCGGTATATTAAGTCTACTATGACAATAACAAACTCCCAAATCATGTTTTCAGCCTTCCAAGATTTATGTTACACCACCTGCATTTGGTAACTGTCCATAAATTTCATTTTTGAAATGGTGTCCAAATGCCGCAGATGCACATGCAAGATTCAAAATCTATGTTGAAAAAGTATTGATGGCCATATTCAGATCACACATGCATGAAACTTTAAGGCAATTCACTCATAGTTACATGTACAGTTAAGAATTCAAATTAACTCAATTTGTATTAATTGAATTAGTTGAACCCAAATTAGGTGAATTTGAATTGGCTAAATTCAAATCAGTTGAATTGACGGACAAGCCAATTGACGGCCCAGCACAATCCCACAATCTTTCCAAAATCTTCCTCCCAGCACTTAACAACTGTTCATCAAAATCACAAAAATACCCTCAATCAAGGCATCAAGCCCCCGGACAAGCCAATTGACGGCCCAGCACAATCCCACAATCCTTCCAAAATCTGCCTCCCAGCGCTTGACAACTGTTCTTCAAAATCACAAAAATCACCCTCAATCAAGGCATCAAGCCCCCGCGAGGGCAACGCAGCACTATTTTCTGTCACCCTCGACTCATCCCAAGCCCCAGGGCCAAGTCTAACACTCTGCCTTCCTGCAGCTACTCGCAGCCTCTTCTCCATTGGCATACTTGTTCAAACCCCACATTGTCCCAAAGGACTTCCCATCTGCCATTGCAATAATTACAAACCCTCAAAACTCTATCTCAACCACAACTTCGCTGCGCAGTAGGCTGCAGTACTAACAAATTGTCAAAACCCTAATCCAACAAAAAATCCACCCCACAAAACATTTCAATAATTACAAACCCTCAAAACCCCCATGCATTCATATCTCCACTGCACATTGCAGACTCCACAAAAATATTTCATTGACATTGCAAGAACTAAAAAAGAGAGTAATTTAAAGGTTTTCAAAGTGTTTCCATGTTTCCCCATTTTAACATATTTTGTAAGCAGCAAAAGGTATTTGCACAGTAAAACTTTGATGGGGCCTGAGCACTATTCAAGATTTTTTCAGTTGTTCCTTCGCTCCAATTCATTTTAACTAAGCTTTTGAAAATAATAATAACAGTAAATAAATCTGTAATTATTTTACAGAAACCCTTAAGTAGGCAAATGGAAAATGTAACAGAAAATATGTGAGCTTGTGTTGTAGAATGGAAACCCAGCTGAGGCTGCAAGCACTCCTTTTGAACAAATGCTGAAAAATTCTGTGATCTACTACCTGTTTGTAATGCCTTCCTGCTAAATCAAACTTCCTGAGAAAAAAAATAAAAAACAAGGTAAAAGAAGACAACAAAACAGAGGGGGAAAATGAAACGAAATGAAATGGCACTTTTTTCTGAGGTTACGAATAACGGATTTATTATTCACCTTTACTCGTGTACATTTATTCACCTTTTTCAGAATGACTTTTCAAAATTAATTCGTCTGATAACCAAGCATTATTTAGTCCAAGATTTAATGCATACTTAATATTATGCATTAACAATAATTTTAAAATAAATCAAGGGTGATGATTCCAAGAACTCTTCTTGATTTAAGGTAGAGTTTTTCTGAACACACTGAATGCCATTGTAAAACATCTCTCGACGTAATAAAACAAAAATGAAATAGAAGAATTAGAAATAAAAACGCGTTTGTTCATTCCTTGAAACCATTTGGATACTATTATTAACAATAAAATCATTTCCTTCTCCAGCCTTTGATCCATTTGTAAGCTTGGCATGGTGGACTGCATACATGTGTAGAGAAACTATAAGTATACCCCTTATGATATCTTTCATCCAATATACTGATTATGTTTTCATGGTATGGTGCACTGCATCCATGCATGCTAGTGGCCAGCAATGGCTCCTGTATTTCATTTTGAGCCCTCTAATACCATTTTTTTAATTTCTGCTTGAGGAGATAACATTCAAAACCAGAGCCACTGCTACTGTTATTTTGATTTCTGCTTGAGGAAGTAATATTCAAAACCAGAGCGAACTGCTGCCAGTTAACTGTGCATGAATTTCCTTATCAACTCATAGACTCTTTTTCTATATAACTATGATTTAGCATGTAGTTCTGGAGATATATTCTCAAGGATTAGAAAATAGAAATTCTGAGGGAAGAAAATATTAATTGAAATTGATGTACTTTTTGTGCACGGGTTCTATGTGTTCCTATTATTTGATTATGTTGATTTTTTACACCATCCAAACTGTGAAGATCAACTTTGCTTCCATTTAAGGTAGGAACATTGTTTGTTGATTGTGGGTCCAAATAGTATCTTACAATTCCATTTCTCAAAGCCATTGGAATGTTAACATATGCACTGAAATTACTGTTCTAGTGCATCAATAGCCAAACATTTTTATCATAGAAATTCCATTCTATTATCCATAGTTCAAACATCAACAGTTGAACATACCAGTTAATTCCAAACATAAAGAAATGAATATTAAGAAGGGAATCCAAACTACTTTCTTGTGTATTTGAATTGTCATCCAATTATTCTTAGCTCCGATAGTCTCCTTTTGTGGAGGTTACTGAAACAGGGGAAATTGGAGAGGAGGTAGCTGGAAGCACCCTGAAAACTCTATGTAAACCAATATCTTATTTTGAAAAATCTGAGGTCATTTATAGCTTTGGGGTCTACATTTTTGAAATTCGGGTGCCTAGTGACATTGAAATACATGGCTAATTATATAGACTTTAAAAACAAAATCATCATCTCATTCATTTATCACGGTCAAGTTATCTTCATTGGGTTTGATTTAAGGGAAGGGCATTTGACATCAGTTTGAGTTCATGTGTTTGATCCAGTGGTGGTTAAACTGCATGGAATAGTGTTCATTGACTTTGTTTACCCAATATAAGGCGCTAGATTAGAATTCTCCTTCATTTGTCAATCTTCATGTCTTGTCAAATGTCACATAAAGCTGGTCGAGTTTGTCTTGGGAAGTCTTATCATGTACTTGATAACATAAAAACGGTCCACTTTAAGTTATTTTTGTCTTTGCACATAACTAAATTTATTTAACTCCTTTTAGAATTATTAACTTATAAAAGTGTGCAATAATATTTTATTTATGGACCAAGGATGCTCAAAAATTGTAAAAAATAGGAAACCAAGTTTAATTTTAGTCTTAGGAAGACGTGTGAGATTCCAAGTTTCTTTTGTGAACTTAATTAATAAGTGTTTTACACAATTTAGTGTTAAGAAAAGGAGTGAAATAGGGAATTTTATCAAGGTGTGTGAATTTTGTCATTGTTTAATGTTGTGTAGGAATAGTGATTATGCAGTTAAATTATTCAACCTTGTGTTTAACCCTGTACAAATGATGAATTTGTTTTGATATATGCAATTTCATTCTTCAATCTTGTGTGCAACCTTGGATGAATGTTGAATTTGTAATGATATATGCAATTTCATTGTTCAACCTGTTTTATTTTGGCAATCAGTATTTTCTTTGAGAGCACTTAATTTCCATTCTTTGCAGTCAATTCAAAAATTAGTGCACATTTTTTCAAATTCCTAGAAAATCTAAAGATCTTTGCATGGGGTGCTTAAATGTTGTTTTAACTTAAGTCTTGTGCAAAGGCTAAAAAATATTGTGTTGCATGTTTGTTTTTGCACATTATAGTTAAAATCCCCAAATCGAAATGGTAAACAATGTAAATTTTTGTATATAATTTTCTTTGTTGGTTTTTATAAGGGAGTTGCCCCCTTCAAATGCAAAGGGAAGCCACAGTATTCTAGGTGATAATTTCACATCTGTAATGGAAATTATCATTGTGCGTTGGGCAAGTCACACGTAAATTATGTGAAAAATTAAGGCAACATTTCCAAATACTAAATGTTTTTGGCAACTTTGCTAGGAAAAAAAGGTGCTTTTGTCCTTCTTTTCCTAAATTTTAACCATGGCCTTGGATGGTTTTGTTCCATGAGGTCATCCTTTGGACCATTAGCCTTGGTTCAACACCATGATCTATCTCCAGGCTATAGAAATGATTTTCAAAGTTTGTAAGAGATGGATGGACATTCTTGAGTTTTCAGTGTTGAATACAAGACTTTTGGGGTTGATCATATAGGTATAGCTATAATATTTTTGTTGAAACCATTGTTGGATTATGGCTAACTGGTTTTAGCAACTTGCTGATGCATGTGTAGTGAAATAGTTTTCAAAATATTTTTTTTGGGGGGTTCAAGCTTGCTGAAAATGAATATGATTGCTGCTCAGAATCTATTAGATTCAAAAGAAATAAGATGAGCCCACAAAGTATTTGGTAGCATGCTTCAACAAAATGCTAAGAATGATTCCAACCATTGCCATGTCAAGTACAAACAACATTATTTGATTCTTTATTTCTGAACTAGATCTAGAAATAAAATCTATCCTAAAAGAAGCAGGGTATTAGAGACTTAGGTTGCTCAAAAGAAAGGAATGGATATAGAAGACAATATGTGTAATATCCCCAAATAGGGATAATAGAAAAATAACAATATTTCCAAAACTAGGGCACAAAAGAATCTGAAACTTAATTTGCGTATAAGAATTTCAATAAACTCAGATTTACAGTCAGCTTAATGATCTGTATTTTCTGCTAAAAGAAATAAATTTCTGATTATTATTATTTTTTTTGGAAAATCACTACCTTAGTGGGTAACACACTTTCTATTAATACCAGAGAAGATTACATCACTTCAGGCCTTTAAAGCATCAAATTGCATGATACAAAATTTAAATCTTGCCTCGACTTTGAGTACAAAACGTATTACGTATCCAGACTTTCTATTTTTTTATAGGATCTTAATGTCATCGGATGCTTATGTTTTGCTGATGGAGTTTTCTTCCTTTGCACCTCTGTCCATACTTGTTCTTTTTCAAGGGGAACATTGCTATTTTCCACAGATTGGCCAACGTCGCTACTTGGGCGAGGGTGCAACTACTAACGAGGAACCTTCACTACCTTTGGAGAGAATCGTAGAGGCAGTAGCCTTTGTTGGAAAGACCGAAGTACAATCCCCGAGAGGGGAGGGGTGGAGGAAGTTCTTTTCTTCGGAGAAACTGAATGAAGTTCGGAGGCTTTAGGTGGATTGGGGGAAATGATATAGTGTTGAGATTCGGCTCCAACCCACCATGAAGGTTTAAGGTTCCCCACATCATGAAGCTTTTGACATTGGGATGATAAGTGTTCCGTTGAGAAACATTTCCTACATCTGAAAGCGATTCTTTCGTAATCAATCGGATGCTTCCTACATCTATTACTCACCTTCAGCAAAATCTCAGTAAGAAGACCATTGGCAAAGTCCATTTCAACACAAATACGAGCACATGTTGAGTTTTGATAATCGATGGTTTCCTCAGAAGCACAGTGATATCTTCCAAGACTATTACCTATAGCCCTCAAACAATCTAGTTCCCAGAACTGAATGGGAAGGTATGGAAGTCTTACCCACAAAAAAGCAGTGGTGAAGATTTCTGTTCGCAGATTGAAGTCAGGAAACCATGGTTTCATACACAAAAAATCTCCGTGATAGAACCAAGGACCACTCTCCATCACCAACTCCTTGTCTTCCTTTGAATCAAACTCCAAAATGAAAAACCCCTTTGCACATGGATAAATGCTGATTTCGTCTTCCATGAATTCCTACCAGTTGTCCAAGACCCAAGTGTGCAAATCACAAAGTTTTGGCCAGGTCTTTGTGAACTGACAAATCGATGCATGATTGGACAAAAAACCCTCTCTGTCCATTGCCAAAGTATCCAGACAAACTTCAGGTGTTTTCGAAGAGAGACGAACAGGAAAATGTGGGCAAAATTTGGCAGGGGCACCATTTGCAGTGGCGACAGTAGTTTGTGGATCCGAGTGAGGACCCCAGTCACCGGACACATTTACTGAATCAAGCCCTAACCCTTTAGTGCGCAAGTGCGGGCCAAGGTTTTTCGCATGCCCAAATTGCAGATCTACAGCCTTAACTGCCTGAGAAAAATCTATTTCATGTGCCCTTTCGCCTGATACAAACGCCTATTTGTCACAGTTTTGCCTTTAAAATGGCCCACATCATTCTCCCGTTTTGTGAGTCCTATCACTACGCGCAGGAATGGAGCATTGTTCCTGTCTGAGAGATACGAGACACCTTCAGAATCATGGAGCACTGAAAACCTTGGAATAGTGAGCACATTCATTGTTTCTCCCATCAATTTCTGATTAGTATTGAACTTAGGGAAAGTACATGAATTCCTTTTATTTTTGCCCAGAAATTTCAGAAATGCATTACAATGATTTTTCTTCTATTTTCTGAGAGAAAATTGAAATTAGTATGCAAATTTAAACAAAAAATACCTCAAACCTTGACTAAACCCTAGCCGTCTTCAAAAATGGCGTCAACTCCCAAAATAAATCAGTACTGGTCTGATTTTCTGTTGCCGTCCCCAAGAATGCTTAGCAATATGAAATACCATGCTGAAGTTACTCCAAATTTGAACCTTCAACTCTAAATTTTATCTTCAGTTTGGCCTCCAAACCTGATAGACAATTGCAGCCCTGAAAATTGATGTGCTAGGGTTTCACAAACGAAAGCTCTTCCACCAAAACACACCCTCTTGATTAGGTGGGGCCCATATGTCTCTCCAAAATTAGGGATACTCAAGGGTTTCAGACCTTAATCCAAGTTGCAGCAGCAATAAACATAAAACTCACAACATAATCAGCTCTAAAAGACCCCTTGAGAGTTTTATAATCGTTGGAGTAAATAAGTCATTATCTGATAGTTGATTTATCATTAGAAGCTTCTTTATTTTAGTTCACTTATGCTAAACTTAGGAGTTGATATTTAATCTTTAGTTTGATTCTTATTATTAGATTGGACTAAATTTAGGACAAGTCTCATTGCATGAGATTAAAACACTTGTCACTATCTTGTTAATCCACATGTAGGGTTTGCTTGTGCATTGCCTATATAAGCATGCACATTCATTTGTAATATTCATCCATGTAACATGGCTTTATCCAGGTTATTTGCATCAATACAATTCTAAGGTTATTGAGCACAATCTCGCTTTTGATCTTCTTCATTGTGATAGGTAATTGCATGTAGGTGTTTCATGGGAGCTGTGGATTGAATCAGTCAATTCCAACATGGTATCAAAGCCCAAATCTACAACCCCCTATTTAAGTTTTGGAGGGATTTGACCTTGAGCAATTTTTTGGTACATCCTGGAGCAAAACGAGCCTCGCCATTGCGTTCGGAGCAGCCGAAAACCTTAAGATCGCCAGTCGTTTTGCTCAAATCCGAGCAGTTGCAATGAAAGGTAAAATTTTTTTAGGGGTAGGAGATCCGAGGAAAATCTGTATGATCTGTACAGTCGCCATACGGATCTGTACCCCTGCAATAAATTTTTTCAAGTATAGAGTTTGCAATTTTTTTTTTTTGGCTTCATCATATATTTTCTAGATTTTAAAAAAAAAAAATCAATCAAAAAATTGTAAAAAAAGCAAGAAAAGCTTTTCAAAAAATTGAAAAATAAATAAAACAAAAGGCTTTAAAAGCCTATGTAGGGTATGTTTGCACAGGTGTACTGGCGCGGGCCCCACTGTGCAATTGTCGGCTGTGGCGGGTTGAAAGGACCGCCGGTGACAATCTCCTACCGACCGTCGGCCCCTTTTCAAAATCTAGGTGGCTCTTTTAGGAAATTCCGGCCACCTTTAAACAAGTCTGCGACCTCTTCAAAATGCTGGCGGCCCCACAATTCAATCACCGACGACATTCATAAAAGCAATCGAAATCTTTAAGATTTCGTGGAATCAATGACCCAGCCAAAAAGAAAATCTGGCTAGAAATTAGATGGCGATAAAAAGGGAATATTCCCTCCAAATCGAATATTCCAGCGAGGGTACGTTTTCAGGCAACCACTATTTTTTTCCAGCAGGCAGGGGCTTTTATTGCGATAACGGGCATCAAACTGTCAAATTTAAGCTTTGATATTTGCTGACGTTAGCATGCCGTCATGCTGACGTCATTCGTACGACCGACCCTCTAAGCCACCTTCTAACCACAGTTTGGCCTGAGAGAGAAGTTTTTTTCTTTTCGTCGTAACTTGGGCATACAGTGTCGAAATCGGTCAAACAAGATATCGTCGGAAAGTTGGTTCTGCGAATTTTCCAGTGGTGCAGGTATCATTATCAGATTTTTCCAGTGGTTCTTGTTATTCTCAGTCAAAGTCAGATTTTTATTTTGCGCTTCCGAGCTCGTAACTTTTCACCTATATTTCCGAATTTCACAGTTCAAGCGGCGTTGGAAAGGTATTTCAGAGCACTTCAAATCTATTCATGTATTTTTTCCAAAATCTACCTCGGGTACATTTTATTCAGTATTTTGTGTTTTCACACTTTGCTTAATTACTTGAACATCTTGGCACTTGGAAAGGATTTGTTTGCACGAGATGACATATTTTGATCTGCTTTATGAGTACCGAGGTTATTAGTCTCTGATTTTATCATTTGAGTGAGTATCATGGGTTTTTCTGTTCATCCTTCTGTGATTAACTTGGATAAGGATAACTATGAGTCTTGGCAAAATGGCATCCTGACACATCTCAGGTGGCTTGATATTTTGCCTCATTTGTATGGACTCATACCTACACCAGACACACCAGGGAGTTTATTAGCACGGGGCATCATGAGAGATCATATTGTAGGGGTTATATGTTCTAGTGTTGATCTTGACACTACGTATGTTGTATCAGACATTGATTGTCCCCACATACTTTGGACACGACTTTGGGAGATCCTTGGAGACCCTCATATCTCTCCATACCCAGAGGATCTTGCTGTAGATTGTCTCATCCCTCTTGCAGATGCAGATTCCATACCCTTTGATGATGATACTTTAGAAGAGCTTGAGTATATCACAGGTCTTGCAATGTTCCAATGGTTTAGAGACTTGCTTTCATGTTCCCACTCTTCAGATTGAGACTACATCATCATCCTCTGTTGTTCTTGATCAGCTTGGCATCACCACATCTATGAACCCTATTGGTTCAGTATAGTAGGACATCATACATCTTCTAGACATGCTACTTGGGATTCGTATCTTGCAGATAAATCATCCTTGTTTGTAGAGTCCTATATTGTAGATCTAGAGGATTACTTTGAGGACATTCATCTCCTCTTTGTTGAAAGCCAGATCACCATTGTTGGCCCACCATCTTCATCGCCTTTGCAGCTTGTTCTATATCAGTCTTCACAGGATCTTGGATCGACATCATTGCTTTCCGACATGTGGACACGTGAGCAGTTTTCAGAGGCACACATCATCTGGATTTGGATTCCAGAATCACCCATTCTTTTTTACTGGCTTCTCCAATCACCAGTGGATATGTTTCTTCCTAAGGGGAGAAATGTTGTTTGTAGGCAGTGGATCATATTCTGTCTTCAGGCGTTCATCATTGGCATGAGAGCTCTTTCATTATGGGGGGGATTCATATCTTCATTTTCTCTCTCCTATTGGGGGGACATTTATTGTACTTGCATGATATAAGCAGTCGTTGGGGGGGTCACATTGAATCCTCCTTCTATCCTTCTTTCTCTAGTATAGTCATTCCTTTTTCTCTCTTTTGGAGAGGTGTTTTTCCCATGTGGTTTTCTCCTTTTCTCCAGTTAGGAGAGATTTCAGTTGCTTGTTCATGGGTACCTCATCAGGCCTTGTATCCGAGACCCATTTTGCATTCATTTAACTTCCTTTATCAGTTGTTTAATTTCTCCCTCAGTTGATCTTAAGGGGGGGTGTTGGAGTAAATAATTCATTATTTGATAATTAATTTATCATCAATTAATTATTAGAGTATTCTTTATTTTAGTTCACTTAAGCTAAACTTAGGAGTTGATGTTTAATATTTAGTTTGATTCTTATTATTAGATTGGACTAAATTTAGGACAAGTTGTCTCACTGCATGAGATTAAAACACTTGTCACTCTCTCGTTAATTCGCATGTAAGGTTTTCTTGTGCATTGCTTATATAAGCATGCACATTCATTTGTAATATTCATCCAGGTAACATGGTTTAATCTAGGTTATTTGCATTAATACAATTATGAGGTTATTGAGCACAATCTCACTTTCAGATCTTCTCTATTGTGATAGGTAATTACTTGCAGGTGTTTCACGGGAGCTGTGGATTGAATCAGTCAATTCCAACAATAATATCTCCCAAAGAGATGCATTAATCTCAACCCTTGATTCGCCACCTCTTAATCTAATGCTCCACATTGAAACCCTAAAAACTGAACCAATAAGCTCCTAGAAAACCCACACCCCCTTTGCCTTTTTATCATATACTTTTTAAAAGTCACTTAAAGTACATAAAAAGGGGACAACTTAAGCCTTTTTGCTAAGAGTCACATAAGTTGCCTAAAAAGATGTGCCCTCAACTTCAAATAACTTAAGTTAACTTAAGTTGCATAGAAAGACATGCACACAACTTAAGAATAGAATTGAGAACAAGCCAAAGACTCCAATACTTACTCAATGATGCTCTAAGTCCTCTAACTCTTGGGTAATCCAAGGAAAGGATAGCCAATATGCTGTTAATCCTCATCGTTTGAGTTGGGGATATTACAATATGACACTATTTAGGAAGATGAAGTAGATTGTAAATGATTCATTGAGTGCTTTCAAAGGAGTATGGATGTATCCACCCATGAAAACGTGTCTTTTTGGGAAAGCATCCCTCTTCTTGTAGTGCAAAGTCCCAACATGTAATGTTCTACCCCATTGTGCATATAAAGTTTTTTGATTTGACCACCTCACGAAACAAGACCTTTCATCAAACAGTTCACTCACTGTTGCTCTGAGTTTGTAATCAGTTTGATTCACAGTATGGTAATTGATTTACAATGCATACACATTACAGATTTCCTTCTTTATTTTTTCATAGACATAATACAAATTTCTCATAATTTCTAGCACATGTCACAGCATTCTCAGCATACAAGAACAACCAGCTGATATTATTTAATTTAGAGATTTACATATCAGATATTTTCTGCCAACATCAAAGATTCATAATTTGAAAACCTCACTTCTTTATTTATTGAATATTGCAGCTGAAATCTGCCTTTCACTGGAATACAAACTACAAAATTAAAGAAAGAATATATCATGCTGACCTTATACAGGAAATCAATTGCCAAATTTAATATCATCTCCAGCTTCAACAATCTATATTATTTTTAGTTGTTATTTTCTAGAACTATACGAAGTATGCTCTCTAGTTCTAGCAGTCGTTATTTTCCATAACCATACAAAGTACACTAAGAATCCTGTATATACGTCTTCCACAGGAAAGTCGTCAGCTTAATATTCGTCCTTGACAACTTGTATAAGCTCTATGAACTTGAAGAAGCTGAAGAAATCATTATCTTTGGCCCACGTCAGCTTCCCTCCTGAACACGACTTCTCCTGTTTTTCCCGTTACTTCCAAAGACTCCAATATTCATACGACTCTCTTGAATAAATTGCCACGGCTTCAATTTCTTATACACCCGTCACTTATATGTCCCAGAATATTCACATCGACCTATTCTCAAAGACTCCCAAAAGCTACACCAACCATTCATCCATTCGACTGCTCACATTATAATATATTCTTCTATGCAAAGGTAATTCTTTTTATCTTAGCTGACTGTAACGACGCCTTTTCCCTTGAATCATCAACAATATAGACTACGACACTTTCCACGACAACATCT
>VDFB02260576.1:0-125428 GCA_007258455.2 Sequoia sempervirens | reverse complement strand
ATCTACCATGAGAGGGACAAGACCATATTGGAACAAGTGTCATGTTGAGCTATCAAATATGATAAACCAAATAAGGTCACCCACTCTATTCTTCACATTAAGTGCAGTAGATACAAAATGGCCAGATTTACAACTACTCTCAAATGACATAAGATTTACAATGCAATCAAATAAAATTCACACAGATAACATAATTAATAACCCCCATACCACATCCCTATATCTACATCAACGATTCACAATATTTTGTGAGGTCATTGAGAAGCTCCTCCTTACAAAAGAATATCAGTATAGGTACGAATGGCAACATTGAGGGACCACACATGTTCATGGATTCCTTTGGCTTGAAAATGCTCCAAACATGGACAAACTTGATTGGAAAGATAGCTTGCAAGTAGAAAGAGCAAGAGAATTCTTTGACACGTATGTCATTGCTTGGAACCCTCGTACTATATCTCATAGCAACAACACAACACATCAATCTCCACTTGATGATCCATATTTGTTAAATACAACTGAGATATTTAGTACAAATCTCTTTGACAATTATAAGGAGTTAATTAATCATGTCCAAAGGCACACAAAATGCATCAAAAGAACATGCCTACATAAGAAGCGGAAAAAAATAGAATGTCGATACAAAGCTCCATGGAAAGAACAAATTATCTCTACATTATCATGTGACAATGCTAGTCAAAAAAAATATGAACCAGCAAGAAATGATGATAGATTAAACATACATAACCCAGAAATGATTTCAATATGGAGAGCTAATATAGATTGCCAATGTGTCATCTCACAAACTCTTTTCTCAAATACATTGCCAAGTATGCATCAAAACCAAAGAAAAAATCAGATAGTTGCGTTAATATGCTTACAAGAATAGCTACAAATTAAAAACTTGAAGACGAAGCTTTAATAGGATATCGATAATTCATGACAGAACTTGTGGTTGAGTGTGATATTGTTGCATAAGAAACATGTCATCTGCTCCAAAAATTGCCCCTTATCATCTATGACCGATCATTTATGTCATTGAATGTTGGTCGAAAAGTATTCCACCACTTTACAAGAACAACAAATGACAACAAACTCCAATCTAGCTACTTGCATTCCTATATGCAACGCCTTCCACAACTAGAAACAATAACATTACTTGAATCTACAAGATCTTTCTCCTATTCTTCATGTCACAAAGGATGTAAATGGAAAGAGAGGAAACAAAAAGCAATCGTCAATGTTTTCCCAAAGTTCCATACTATTCCAAAGCAGGATTAAGAACATGACGAAACATTATGTCGGAATGAATTACTCTTGTACAAGAATTTTCGTGACATACAAATTGACATAGGCCTTACTAAAGATACAATAATAACAAATTGGAACCAAATGAATACAAACACATATGGTGTATGGCACATTGATCACACAATTGACATGGAAGCAAATAGTGAATAGGAAGAAGATAGTGGCAATGAGGTAAACACAATGGATACATTAAAATTGAATGAATGGGAATTGTTGTCACAAATGGAAATTACTAATAATGTCAATCTAGATGAGCTCCAAATACTTGATAGACGTGATTTTGATAACAATGAATGGGATCAACATAGTGTAGACCCAAATTTACATGCCACTGTAATTCACTTCATAAACATGAATAAAATGTGCAACAAAAATGAAAACATGGCCATTAGCTTTGATGTCCCAATTATACATTATCACCAAAACAAAAAGTAGCACTAACAACAATTACAAACCACTACAAACATCTTTCCTTAAACAAACCCTTGCATATGATCATTCAAGGAATTGTAGGAACTAGAAAATCATACATTATTGCTTGCATAAGAAATGCACTTCAAAGTAAGCTACCACAACAATAGAGCTAACTGCTTGCTTTAGCTCCCACAGGAATTGTTGCATTGAACATATGTGCATCAACTATACATTCAACGCTTAGGATTCCAATAAAAGAAATGAAACCATTGCAAGGACGAACACTCACAACATTTCAAGAAGAAATGAAACACATAAAGTACATTCTCATTGATGAAATGAGTATCATAGGCCCAAAGCTACTATTAAAGATAGATAGTAGACTACATGAAGCATTTCCCCAAACACGTCTTTGTTTTAGTGGTGTATCGATAATTCTAATAGGCGACCTAGCACAACTACCACCTATCATGTACAAACCCATCTACGCATCACACTCCAATGCCAAACTGCTATGGGAACAATTTACTACGGTTGTTACATAACAAACAATATTTCGTCAACAAGGTGGCGATCCAATTCAAACACACTTTCGTGAAACATTAAAAATCTTATGCAATGCAGAACCAACACACCAAGATTGGGAGATGTTAATGACCCGCATAAACAAACTACTTACAACTACTGAAAACCAAGATTTGACAACTCAATTCACCTTTTTGCAACAAATTACTTAGTGAGACTACACAACAAAAGAATGCTAAAACAACTAAATATTACAGTTGCAATAAGTATTGCAATAAACACAAAAGAAAAATCAAACATTGATGCTTAAGATGACCAACTTGAAAAAAAACTCCTATTATGCAAAGGCCAATAAATCATGCTAACAAACTTATGGACTCAAGCAGGACTTGTAAATGGATCCTTTGGGGAGGTTGTTGATCTTGTTTACAATATAGGCTCTAAACCACTATATGTTCCAATGTATGTTGTAGTAAGAATCAATAACTACTATGGGCCCAGAAGGATCCAAAGGCTATACCTATAATACCTATATCACTAGGTAATCATAGGAAAATACCATTAACAATGGCATGGGAAATTACTATACATAAATCCCAAGGCCTAACCCTACAAAGAGCAACAATTGGTATTGGTAAAATAGAAAGACAAGGACTAACATTTACAACTATATCAAGAGTAAAATCATTAAATGGACTGCGTATTCAACCAACATTCTCTTTTGAGTGGTATTCTAGAGTGAAAAACAACCCATACACAATTATCAAAAAAAAAGAGGACCGCTTACAATTACTCTCACTATGAAAAAATGAGGTATACACTTGCCAATCCAATTTCTTTCACATTAACTTTCAAATTAGTTTTACACTACGCATTTGACACTAATGTCTTTACACAATATTTTCCCCTTTACTAGCTCATTCAAACCTTTTTGGTATGCAAGTGGACACTAAGCAAAATAAAACTTATTTTCTAAACAACATTTCCAAAATCTCAATCCAATACAAGTTGCAATGGCAAAAATAAGGTGATACATGGAAGGTGCAAGATTGATTCCTCGTCAACATCAACTACATGTATGTATAACCCTTCCTTCTCTATTGAAACGCTATATTACTTATTATTTCACAACCAATTCTATTCCCACAAAAAAAAGTCTACATCAATTGTAAATTTAATAACTTTGTTTGTAGCATATCTTCATACAAAAGATGAATCAATATATGAACAAATTCTATTCCCAACAAATGTATAGAGATGTTAATGGTGGGCACAAATAGCAGCTCACCCTCCATTACAATTCTGAAAAGTAATGCCAAAATCAAGCTATTTAAGTAAAAGAAAATTGACCTATGCTGATGTTTAAAAGGGTCAGGCTTTGCTTCAAGAATAAGTATCTTTTTGGGAACACTAACATGCAAATCAAGCTGGTTCCTAGAGACTATGTTGGCACTATGACTGCTTATTATGTATGTATTTTAAATTACAGATAGTTTAATTCATAGAGATTGATTTATCATGAAAAATAACTTATTTTTGATGACTTGTATTGTAGCTTTCACCACATCTTGTATGTTTCCCTCTTTGATCATTAATGAAAGGAATTTGTTAATGTTTATATGTTGTTATTTTATTGTTTTGATATGACTGAATCTAAATCACATAAAACTGCAGATTCATGATGAACAACGTGCCAATCAAAGTGTTCACCAACCACAAGGCATCTGGGGTGCCATATCCAAATAAACAAACCATGGGAGTATTTCCAATCTTATGGAATGGAGACAGCTGGGCAACCCAAAGAGGGCTTGTTAAGATAGACTGGTCACATGCTCCATTTGTTCCACCCTACTGCAATTTCAATGTTTAGTCAATGGCAGCATCATCAAGAGAAGATATAGAAGGGGTGAGTTTAGAGCGGTACAACTACTGCAATGACAAACATAGATATCCTTTGCCTCCACCAGAATGTACTACAGACATCAAATTGAGCACAGGAGTAGGAAGGAGAATGATTTATAAGGCAATTTAGTTGTTGTGAAGATGAGTTTCTAATATTTACCTCAATTGGCTCAATAGTAATTTGGACTTCATACTGGTGTACAAAAACCTTATCTGTGTGGATCTTGAATATTAATTTAAATATTCCTTTATAGTTTATATCAATAAATTCATCTTTAGGTCAATCAATTGTGATGGTTTTAGTGAGTTTTTGTTTTTCAATATATACTCAACCCAATCATTTTTTGTTCTATCTAATCTCATTCTAAAATAATTATGTCATTATCTCTTGAATGAAGATAGATTGGTTCTACGGTTTTGAAATATTCTGAGCCAAATTTTTTTCAAATTTTTTATTACAATAAGCAGAGCAATACACAGTCGTTAGGGTTAGCTCTAAACCAAAATGATGTTGAAGCAACTCTAACCAGAATGTACACCAGGATCCCGATGTGGGCAAGGTGTGAGCATTGGTTAGAGGATCGGAATGCAAAAACAAAGCTGGAAGGAACTCTAACCAAGAATGGTGCCAAGTGATGGCGAGCATATGGTCAGAGGATCTTAATGGAAATGCTGATACAAGAACTCTAACCAAAAAATGCGTCGATGAACGACGAGCATGTGGTCATAGGATCCCTACCATCTAATATGCTGAAAGCAACTCAACACCAAGTATGTGCTACCCAATTCCAGTATGGAAATGAGGCGACCATATGGTGGAGATCAAAGAAATACAATGCAATTTTAGAATGTAAGATAAGCATTACAAATCATGATAAGGCAAGATTAAAGAACTACTGACAATACTACTATTCAACTTACAATAAAATATTTAATGCCTGCAAGATCAAATATTAGAACTCTTCAAATTGCTGCAACAACAAGGAATCTTTCACAAAACCTTTAATGATTTCCTAACACCAATCCAAGAAGGAAAATGCAGATTTCTCAAAACTGTTATGATAGACCTGCACTTTAAAAAATATAACCAGCAACACAAAGATTCAATGAAGAGCTCATAACTCATTCATTTCTCACTCAAATTTCATGATCTCTGATGCAAAATGCTCCCAGTATGAAGGCGCCCAAGTTGATAGCAGGAAACTAACTCAAAATGCAGATATTTATTAATGGCACAAATCCCAAGAAAATGCAGATGGTATGGCCCAGCAAGAGGGCGATTTCTCTTTAAAAATTCAATGCTTCACTAAAAAATCTGAAACTTAAGGAAAAGGTTTGCCCTTCATAGATAGAGAGATCTAAACAATACCCAAAATGATTCTTTTTGTATTTTTTGACTTATGAATAAAAATGACAATTTGTTGTAATGAATATGCAATTCTAGAATCTCACTAATATTCATAAAACTGAACTACAAAGCCACACACTGACTACAATGCATAAATCCCACTACAAATCACTCAAACTACACTATCTCACCACTAGTTGCTATCTTTCAAGCTAGAAGCAATGCCAAGCTAAGAGGCTTACATTCCTCGAAGCAATCCCAAAGCCAATCCGACAGCATAACATTCCTGTAGACCAAAAATAATCCTAATGAGAACCAATGGCTTCCTTTTATAATTTCCAGAGGACCCTTCTCAAAACCCTAATCTTCATTTTTGAACCAAACCCTAATCCTCCAATAGGTGGTGTCCCACTTTCCCAAGCAAGACTTTGACTTTTAATATCACTTTATCTCTTCCTTGAAGTTGGCGTCCAATTTATGCTTGGATTAATCTTTCTTTATAAGAAATATAATGAATTTCCTTCAATGAAGTGCCCACCCATAAAGAACATCTTTTAAAACAACTTTAAGGTGAAGTAGCTAGGCCAAGGGGGGTCAATGTTAAAATATAACATTAAAACATGACTTAATTAAAATAATTCAAACTTATCTCTCCAATTTTGCCCCAAAGCCATAAATGAGTAAGCCAACTGATCAGTCTGAAGTAGAAATCCAACCTTGCCGAAACCAACAGGACCATTGCTAGAAATAGAATTTACTAAAAATAGTAAATTCCTAAAGATGCTCAAATGCCAAGAAAAACATACCACTGCAAAGCTCTCTAAAAACCCAGAAAGAATCTGCAGTTCAATCACCAATCTGCGAGCAAAAGAAACCTCCAACCAAGAAACCCTAATTTCACCCCCGAAAAGCCTATGGGTCTCCAGAATAGGCCAACGGTCAATAGAAAAAGTCATGCTCGAGAAGGGGACATTATAGGTTTTATCTATTGATTCTTATTTGTTTCTTTATGTAGAGATGTTTCTAACTGTGAAATGAATTTAATATTTACTTGGTGGTTTTAATGATTACTCACATTGCTCACCCCTCAATCCCCCTTCTTAGTAATGATTTAGCTGCGTATGAAGATTAATCTACTAATGTGTAATAGGGTGTTAAAATTTAAAAGTATATGATATGTTCCATGCTTTATTGCTTATCTGTTCAAACTATATGAGTTGGGTTTTTTGTACAATTTACTTTGTTATAGGATTGCTCTTCCATACTATTTGGCAATTGGGACTACTTTACTTCTGCCCTTCTATATATATATAAAAAAAACTAGCTAAGATTCTTTCAGAAATCACAACTTAGGAAAATGAAATATTATATGCAAAAAACAATTTGGGACTGGAAATTTCCAAGAGCCATGAAATAGTTATATCCAACGAACTATATAGCTCCTGTTTTTGGTTTCCATATCGTTATTCTCTGCTTTCCTGTGTAGAACAAGATTGCAAGGTGAATCTGGCTTTGTTTTGCAATTAAATGTTTAGTGATTTGTAGGAATATGGCCTTCTAAGTTGCTCCCAAGTATAACTGAGATGACAAAAA
This sequence comes from Sequoia sempervirens, assembly GCA_007258455.2. NCBI lineage: Eukaryota > Viridiplantae > Streptophyta > Pinopsida > Cupressales > Cupressaceae > Sequoia > Sequoia sempervirens. The sequence goes on along the minus strand of VDFB02260576.1, from coordinate 118,338 downwards.
TCTATATTTGAATATTTGTTCAAAATTACAATTCACAATGACTTAAACAGGAAAAAAATAAGTAACTTACATTTTCATTTTGGGAACCAAATAAGAAAAATTGGAGAAATGCCAAAAAAAAAGTGAAAATTTGAAATACAACAATACTGAACTACAAAATTTTGAGCTTGAAGAGTAATACAACACCTCTTCGAAAGACTTGTTTTGGGATCTAAAATGTAATAAGTGTAAATGGACAACATTAACTATAAATTTAATTACTTTGTTTCTACAATATCTTCATACAAAAGATGCATAGATATATGAACCAATTCTATTCCCAAAAAAATGTATACAACTATTAATTACTACTTAGACATTCAATTATAGACCTCCTCTCAAACATAAATTATAAAAAAATATAATTGGCATAACCATTGCACTATTAGAGTTATCATGCATTAGCTAATAATTAATTAATCTTTAATTGATTATTAGTCTAATTTATTCTCACACACTTTAGCTAAACTTAGGAATGCTTTATTAGTTGAGTTAATATTAGATCATTATGGGGTGATCCCACAATACTGATTTACAATTTTTGGCCAAACTAAACACTGAAATAATTTTTTCTAACTAAATCTTTACTTTCAGGCATCTATAGCGGCTAAACCATGAGGAATTTGAAGATGATGCAAACTAGTGATTCGTGACATTTTTTTTGTAGATTCTAAATGGTTTCTTTTCAAAAAAATTGGAATCAAATTGCACTTCTTTTCCATCTCCTTTAAAACTAGTTTTTTTAGTAAACAACATTTTTAAGGAGTAACACTCACCGTATAACGCATAACTTTTTTCCATAAAGGATAAAATTCTAATTTTTTTGAATTTAGATTTTTATCTACAATATCTAGTTCTTCCAATTGGTTTCATAGTGTTTTAATAAATATTTTTTCTTTAATCAAGTTTTGAAGTCAAATCAATTACAATTCAAACATAGGTAGACCGTATAACCCGTAACTTGTTTGTATGTATCGAAATTCAATTTTTCCTTTTTTGTTGGATCAAGGACTTCAATATCTGGTGCACTCATATTTTTCAATTTTTATTTTTTGATAATATGCTATTTTTCTACATGTGCAGAACAGAAAGCTTGATTTTCAGTGAAAAACCTACATTCACAAGAAATCAAAAATAAATATAATAATCAAATTAAATTTAATTAAAATTTTACTTTTTTGGAAGCTTATAATAAGGACTACATACTTACAAAAGAATAAATTTTAAATGAATTCATTTGATCCCCAAAAGGTAAATCAAAAGTGGTTTTTTATTAGCATTTTGATAAGTGTGAAAGAGACTCCGTTATAGGTATGGTTTAAAACTAGTGGGGTTCTATCCAAGGAGGCTTGGTCTAAGGTGGTTTGATCAAACCCTCTTCAATTGGAATCCTTTAAATGAAACTTTTCAAAGCTTAAATCATTATATTTTCTAAAAATATGTGATTTTAGCAAAATTCAGGATCTCCCAAAAAGTGTAAACCACTATTGTGGCAACACCCTATGTCACATCTCATGTGATGTTGACATTTGTCATGATCTGATCCTTTCTCATTTAGGGCTTTGCTCTTATAAGCATTCAACCATCTTAGTAATTATCTCTTGGAGATTATTCACGGGAAATATCATGACTTTCATATCTTCTTGAAAGCTTCTTCTGTAACTTTTTCTTTGTTGATGAATACAACAATTCTTGTTTGCAAATCTCTTGCATGGAAGGTGTACTTGTTTGTTGTTTGATCCTGTGGCTCATGGTTTTGTGCTTGTTTCACAATTCTAACATGGTATCAGAGCATGGATTCAACGAACCCCTTCTTGATTTATGAGGTTTTTTTCTTCAACAAGGGTTGCAGGCTTCAAATCTGAATCCCCTTTGCTCTTTCTGCAAATTTTGGAGGTGGGCATTTTTCAAAACATTTTTGTGTAAAAAGGACCTCACCGTTGGATTCAAAGCTATCGAGAAAGTTAAGTTTGGTTTTTGTTTCACTTGATTTCGACTCTATTTGTCAGATCTATGAAGGTTTGAAAAAAGGGTTTTTTTACCAAATCCGAGAGGTGCCTGATTTTTTGAGGCATTTTGAACCCAAATAGACCTCACAGTTGTGTTCGAAGCTGCCAAAAACCTTAAGATCGCCTGTCAAATTGTCGAATTCTAAGTCAAGAGCATATGAGGCAAAAAAAATTAGCCATAGAGGTCGTATGGCCTCCCAGCACACATTTTGAGGAAATTTTTTTAAAAAAATCATTTAAATTTTTTTTACCTTCAAAAAAATATCAAATCAAAAAAAAAAAATTAAAGAAAAGATGGGCATTTTTTTGTTTGGGGAACCAGTACCCCTGCCTTAAATTAAACGTCCATCTCAAATCTTACTTTTTTTTAGTCACGGCCAACCCTAATTTTTTTATTAATTTTTTTTTTAAAATTATTAAAAATTTTTTTTATATATGTTTTTTTTAAAATATATACAAAGTTTTTAATGCTTTTTACTTTTTAAAATTAAAAAGCAAAAATATTTTATATGTTTTTTTTATTTAAAAAATGTAATAGTTTTTTGGCATTTTTTAGCTTTTAAAAAAAGTCAATTTTTTGCATTTTTTTGCAAAATAAAAGCATTATAGTTGGAGAATTTTTTCCAGCATCACTATATTTGGTGGGTCTCTATTTCTAGAGGTGTTTATGACAAATTTGGAGGAGTTTTCTTGTTTGCCTACTCAACCCCTCTCCATTGGGCTTTTCAAATTTGCACCCAATATTCCAAAGGCCATATCTCAACCATACAGTGGGATTTTTCAATGCAATTTTTTTTGAAATGGGGTGGAATTTCGTACTCTTCGCAGTGGTGTAGGTATTTTCCAATTTTGACTTCTGGTTTTTTTAGAATTTTGTTTTCTCAATGTTGTAGCTATTCAGTTCTCATTTTGGAGACTTCGATGGGCCATATCTTCTACATCCGAACACATTTTTGGGTGCCATTTTTTTTAAATGCGTGCTTTTTCATGTACTTATTCATGGTGCTATCAGTTTTCTCTTTTTTTGTAAGAGAATTATTTTTTCAGCATATTGTCCTTTTTGGACCTTATGGGCTCACATTGTATGTATTTATGATTTTGTAAACGCACTAAGATAAAGTGACTTAGCTTTGTATGTGTAGTTAAGGGATTCTTTCACATCACTTTGTGCCTTATTGTACTCGCACTATGATATAAAGTGCCACGAGGGTTGATGTTTGCCTTTGTTTGCCTTCATACCTTTCTCATGCATATGTGACTTTTGTTTTCACATCCTTTCTATTTGTTTGTACTTTCATGATTGCACCTTCAGATGTTCTTGGTTCCTCTTCATGCGCTACTTTCAGGCATTCAATTTTAGTGTACCTGTCACGTCTCTCCCTTTTCAGCATTATGGGGGGGTTTCTACTATTGGTGCTACTGCTTCCTTGGTTTCGCGTTGGAGTGAGCTATGTATACAGTATTTGTTCCTATGTACTAGGTGGATGTAGCAGCTAGTTACCCATGCATTTCGGTGAGATGGAGCACTTACCATATGGACACTCTTGCATTCCTATTTCTGGAGGCAACCTTCCATTTTCTCATGATTAGTTCTTCAGACTTTTGGTACCTATACCATCTGTATCTTCGAGTTCCAGGTGTTTGCCTTTGTTTTCCATCTGATTCGAGTAGTGTCATTGGGGGCACTCATACAGATTATTGTCTTCTTTGATCTTGATCATCAGATGTTTCAGCAGAGGCTATTCTTTCGGCATTTCAATATTCCTTCAACAGTGTTTGCAGCTTCTTCATGCTTCTGGATGTTCCTTTGTTCCTATCTTTTGGGACAACCTTGCCTTGTTTGGAGGCTTCTTCAGTCCTTCACTTGGCTTTCATCTCTTTTTGGAGTAGAGTTTCTCCCATGAGGTTTTCTCTATTTCTCCACATTATAGAGATCTTATGTTTGTACATGGGTACCTTATTGGCCTTGTTTGTCAGGACCCATCTTGTATTCTCTTTAGAATTTTTAGCTACTCCCTAAGTTCATCTTTAGGGGGGGTGTTAGAGTTATCATGCATTAGCTAAGAATCAATTAATCTTTAATTGATTATTAGTCTAATTTATTCTCACACACTTTAGTTAAACTTAGGAATGTTTTATTAGTTGAGTTAATATTAGATCATTATATCACATCTCATGTGATGTTGACATTTGTCATGATCTGATCCTTTCTCATTTAGGGCTTTTCTCTTATAAGCATTCAACCCTCTTTGTAATTATCTCTCGAAGATTATTCACAGGAAATATCACGGCTTTCATATATTCTTGAAAGCTTCTTTTGTAACTTTTTCATTGTTGATGAATATAGCAATTCTTGTTTGCAGATCTCTTGCGTGAAAGGTGTACTTGTTTGTTGTTTGATCCTGTGGCTCATGGTTTTGTGCTTGTTTCACAATTCTAACATGCACCTACTCTACAGTAAGTGCTAGTATTACAAAAATGAGGGGTTGAAAGGAAGTGGCCTCCCTAGAAGCCACTACCCTAGGGATGTAGGGGTCTATTTAAACAAGTGGAGGCTAGCAAAAGCATTCATTTAGTTCATATTTCTTTAAGTCCTCATTTTGAACACTTGTTCATCCAATCTAAAAGACGAAAACCCTAAGGATTGTAGGAGATTCAAGGATGAAAACCCTTGAACATCTCAAGTAAAAATTGGAGACAAAAACCATTGAATTTCTGTAGGTGATTCTAGCTCCAAATTGCTCAAAACTTTAGGAATTTCAATAAGGAATATAGCAATCAAAATTACTGTCATTCGAATTGCAGCACAGTGGTTTCATAGAGTTTATAGCCTGCAGGGATACAATCTACAGCACTAGACCACCAATCCACTTCACTATTCTGAAGCAGCAACATCTAGTAAGAGGTTTTCAATTTATCAATGTATTTTTGGTGAATATTAGCCTCTAATTTTTACTCAAAAAAACCTTATTACTAGCTATTATTGTCGGTTGTTATAGTTGTACTATGCAGGAAACTGCAATTTAGTGTGTTCCTAAATTGGGTTATCTAATAACTCATAAATTTTGGACTGATCTTCCCTTAACATAATTATATTTTATTCAAATCTGATCTGATATTGACTGTATAGTTTCTAATTGGATCCTGAACTGATATTGATTATTGGCTGCTTGAAAAATCCTTGCTGGTGTAATAATAAGACTTTGTTGTTGAGTTTTATGCTTTTCTTAAATATTTAGTCATAATTCTCAGAAATAATCAGGAGGTGATAGGACAAGATGGGTCTTTGTCCCTATATTATAGTCTCCAAATGACTATATATAGTACCAATCTAAAACTACAACTTTTACTTGATTATAATCCAAATATCCCTATGAAGGAAAGAAATAATGTTAATGTCCATGAAGCCCAATTGTAGCTCAAAGTGACTAAAAAGTACAGAAAGTTAGAATAGTTGAATAGGAATGCTAAAAAGAACACCAACTACTAAAAATAAATATTTGTAATTATTAATTATATTCATCTTAGCTAAAGTTGCAAAGGTCTCTCCAAAATTTATTCCTTCTAAGCAAATTATTTAACTTCTAACCTTTCCTTGTGCTTGTCAACAGATCTATCTACCTTTTGCTTTTTTAGTGCACCCACTTGCAACCTATAGAATCCTCCCATTTTGGTGATTCTCTTAGCTCCATGTTTTTCTCTTCATCATAGAATTAACTTCATTTTGTGCTGCCTCCTTCCTTTCTAATTTGGCTTTAGCTTCTTCCAATGTAACTAGCTCAAGTTAACTTACTGACTATGATCGTCAGAATATAACTTACATGTTGAGACTATGCATTGATCACAAGTGATGGAAATCTACAAATCTTGCGATCTACAAATGCCATGCCATTGACAACAATAATGATATCCCAAATTTCTCTATATGATCATCTAGAAAAAAATAATTATATCCAGAGGGCTTAGGCAAACATTTCTAGATTCAAATTGTTTCCTAGTTCTAAAACGTTCACTATGTGGAAACAATGGAAATGCAAAAACAATATAACCAATGAAAGAAGAAAATTCTGAAACCAATTTAAGTGTGCAGCAATATAAAGTAGAAATTATTAGGTCACTACACAAAAACAAAAAAGGTGCAAAGAACTGAGAAGTTATGAGAGAAAGGTAGATTGGATTGAAAGTTGGGGATTAATTGGTTGGCTGTAGGAGGATCCTTCATAGAGAGGATTAACTCAATCTAGAAAACATGATGAATAAGAGTTTATTTACCAACCATTCTGCTACATAGGGTGAAAGACAAATTTCTTGTTTTAGAAGAAAAATTTGAAAGTATCATTTCTTAATGCTTATTAAAGTAGAAAAAGGCATCCCAAACACAAAAGTGCAGAATATTTAGAATAGATCAGAAATAGGAGATGCTCCTAAAGTTTAGGGATAGAGCGGGCTGAGCACCAAATAGTATGGCTGAATTACAGGTACAATCAGAAGCCTAGAATGAGCCTAGATTTTCAATATTAAAGAATCAAATAGAAAACTGGAAGGTTCGGGACTGGTTATTGGAAGACCAAAGGAAGGAAGAAAGTGCAGTAGTTAAAAGTAAGACAATTAATATGGGTACAAATAAATTCAAAAACAAGTATGAGCGCTATCAGATCTCTCAGAAAGTCCTGTAGAATACAAGAAGCCAAATCAGTGTAGCCTAGGCCATTAGAAACTGCAAATTAGTCCAACTACACTATGCTATCAAATCTCTGAGACAGTCCTGCAGAATACAAAAACCCAAATTGGTGTAGTCTAGGCTGCTAGAAACTCCAAATTAATCAAAATTCACAAAAAATTGAAGTCCATCAAAAAAAAACTTCAAGAAATCTTATTCTGTTGAAGAGGATCAGAGTAAGCGGATGGGTGTGTTGTGTAGGTGGGTAGATGAAGGTCCACAAAACCTAATCAGACCTGCTAATTAGTCAAATGTTTGGACTAGGTTTTTGTTGTTCCTAATATTTGTGTTGTTCTAGAGCAAGAGTGTGAGAAAGTCTGGTTGTAATATCTAATATAGCTCCAAAACTTGACTTTGTTGCACTGCTGCAGGTCACTCTGCTATAATACTAGTAATTGCTTTTTATTTGTTTGGCATTTAATATTGAACAAGTTTTTTATTAGCAATTGAAAAAAAAATGAAACTGCTAACAAATCAGGCCACATGGCTTTGATGCTAGACTATTTTTCCCTTTTGCACAATTTTAGGTAATCGGGATTCAAATTGTGTTGTGAAAAGTTACAACTTGAAAGACTTTATATACCTAGCATTTATAAAGCAATTGGCCTTGTATCTGATGTTCTACATTTGAAAATCTGAGATTGGAGGAAAATTAGATTGCACGAGGACAGTTCATTATGCATATTTGAATGTGTAATCATCCCTTTTGAATGCCTTCAATCTCATGTGGGCCATTACTGTTAATCTATTTGAAAGAACTGTGGAAAGATTGAGTTTCCAAATAGTTCAAGTTGTTCATAGTATTCTCCCTCGAAACGGTAGCTGAGCCAGAGCAGAAAAATAAAATCCAAAATTTATCATTCCAAATCCAGATTGAAGATGCTGCAAAATGGTATAATAGTTTTACATATGCTACATAACTTTATATTCTTCAATGGGATAACGGTATTGTTGAGTATGTTATGTAGAGACAGACGATTTTAAGGTTGGTCCACATTGGTGCAAAACTATATGGAATAGAGGAAATTGTTATATGGATTTTCCCTTTTTGGTACCTTTTGTCAGTATCTGCTATGATGAGACATTAAGTTTTTGTCCAACAAGCACCTAAATGGGCAACGATCTCCTAGTCGCATCTGTTGACATGATAATGCACTTTAGGACTAAGGAAAAAACAACATGACACATGAAGTTCCAAGAAAATTTGGATGAGGAAAAATATCCAAGCCCAATTTGCAAATATCAACATGCTTGAGGATGTGATAATCGTGTGAATTCTACAAGAGGATGAAGATGTGATCTTTTGTTGGCACAAGGCACAGATACAGGAAATAGAAATCTTGGTAGATTTGAGAGAAGGGAGAATAAATAAGATGAAAGCACAGCTTAAGGATGAAAATCCCCTACTGTAAAAGAAGAAAAACCACATTGCAGTTAAGAAAATTGTGCTCAATGGCTCTTGATTCCAGTAATTCAGCTCATTTACCAATTCTTGCCCATGATTTTTGAAAACCATTTCCAAGGGGCTGCTAGATACATTTTCTAGTAGACAGATGGCATTCCCGATGCTCTTTACAAAGCCAGGGGTGGATAGCAAAAGTTTTGACATCTTAAAGTAATTTTATTTGTTTTGTTTACATAGCTAACGTCATTACCTTTTTTATGATGTTGTTTCTTGGTATTCCACTGTTTTCTATTATTGCATTACAAAGTCTGGGTTTACAATTTTTGCTCTACTTCTAGAATTTTCAAGGATCCCTTTCCAATACTGAATGCAACATAGTTTCTTGATTGAATTTTGGAAAGAAGCATCACCCAAACCCTCAAAACATGAGTAGGTGTGAGATGGGATGAAGTATATTTCTAGTGACATTTAGTTTTTGTATTACTCATGAAGTGTGGTCACTGTTTCTAATATGTTCTGTGAATGCCTACATTAACATTTTAGGAAGACTGCAGAAAATGACATAAGCACAATATCTAAGGGGAGCATCAACCACCGATCTTTTTGATTATAAAACAAGAAAGAGCAACTAATTTGTTGCCTATAAAACAAGAAAGAGAGATATTTGCCTTATGTAGTAAAAATAACACAAAGAACACCAAAAACATGGAATTTAGGTTCGATTAAGTTGGGCAGATGCTAGTGCAAACTTTGGTTGTAACTTGAAAGAATTTTTAGAATAGAACTGTTGGCGGTGATCAACTTCCCCACTTGAGCTCAAATGAAGTGATATCCCAAAAGACATTCAAATGAAATGTAATGAAACTATTTTATTACCATCAACAAGACCCTTGTAGTTCATGGAACTCCAAAGCTAAAGCTATGCTCTAATACAAGTTTGTGGAAAGTGCAGAATGAGTAAAAGGAGGGTAGTGAGATCGACTTTGTGGCACTGTAGCCTACTTCTGTAGGGTAGATTCTCTAATTTGAATTTTGATTAGACATTCTTGCTTGTCTGAATCTCGCATCTTCAGCAATGAAGAACATAGAATAAACCTTTAAGGTATTTATACTACTGGTTTAGATATCGTGAAGACAAGGCAATCCTTGATGAGGTACTATTTTGTCTCTTAACACCCACAAACAGCAAAATACGCATTCTCTCCTTACGTCTTCCGTAGGTGTCATCCATCTGCCAGATTCATATATGATTTGATGTGAACTAATCGTTAGTTGATCTGTATAAACACATTTTCATTCAACTTGATTTCTCCACATAAATTAGTTTTATAACAATGCTCATATATGTTGTCAAATTCATTGAAGTAGAGTAGTTGGATTTTATTTCTTGGTCTTAATTTAGACTAAACTTTTCTCTTACATACAATTGAATTTCTTAATTAATATCTGCATGTTCAGGCATGCAAGCTAGTACACTCTCCTTCCTGTGCGATCCTAAATGTCAATTGAAAAACAAACGGAGTTGAATCCAGAAACAATCTATCTATTTTGATAATTCTTTAAATTAAATACCATATGATGTATTCGAACAAATCAATGCCCCACCTATTCGATCTATTCAATTAATATGTGGGCATTCTTTACATGATAATCTTTAACTTCTTAATTAATATTTGAACATTCTGGTGAGCTAAATGGAATTCAGGCATTCGTGCAAATTAATGCCACAACAGTTCGATTAATAGTTGGGCATTCTTTGTAAGGCAATCTTTAATTTCTTGAATAAATGTTTGGGAATTCTGGTAAGCCAAATTCTATTCAGGCATTAATGCAAGTTAATGCCCCAACTACTTGTCCACTTTGTTGTTTTGTTTCTTTCAAGTGCCTTTTTCTTTTACTCAAATCGATTCATACATAGGCAGTTTATAATGTATTGAAGCAAAATGGTTTGATGAGAAATCTAGGAGTGAGAATATTGGCATTTAGATTAAGAGACTATAAGCAAAAGAGTGATTTTGGGCACTTAGCCCTTATACCCATCTCCACCAAAATAAAAAAATGGGAAAGAAATACGAAAGATTAGCTCACCTGGTGATAGAGAGCTTCCAGCATATCTTTTGTAGCAGTTTCGAGAGGTCCCACAAATATACAGGACGGGCCCTCCTGCACTTTGTATTTCGCAGAAGATGAATAGCAACAAATAAGTTGTATCTATCTATAAGTTTCTGGGTATGTCCCAGGGCCATCGCTCTCAAATTTAGGTTTGTTATATTTGTATTTGTATAGAGAGCTAAAGAATAGGAGCGAAAGGCAAGCGAATCCATCAAATTTCTCCTGCAACTTGCCATTCAAAAGTTGTGCAACATGATACTACCCAATTGAGTGGAAGACAGTACAAGGCAATGTAGACACGTCACCATTTAAAACTCTCTTAAACACATGTTATGCATACCTGGCATCACCGCAAGGTTTGAATGTTTAGGAGAATGAGACGTGGCCTCCAAAATTTAAGATCGTAACGGTAAATCTGAGAGCCTTTTAAAACAAAAATACAAAAAAAAAAATCCGAGTCTTTTGTTCTTATTCTTAGCTTTCAAAAATTATATTTTTATATATGAAACAAGAGACATTCTTTCCAATAGTCCGAACGGGTAGTAGAGTTGGTTGGGCAGTGGGTTTGCTCCCCATTGGTCCCAAGATCACTCTCGGGTTTAAGAGGTGGGACTTCTTATGGGTGGGGATCTCACCTGCAAGGGACTAGTCTCACCCTAGCTCACCTCATGTACCCAAAATAAGGGTTGTTGGACCGCTGGGCTAAGTTGCAGTGGCACCCTTGTTATGTCAAAGGCATTCCCTCACTGAAGTTTGCGAATCCATTTTGTCTATCCACGGTTAAAATTGTTGGAAAAAGGATGGACTACCATTGCATAGATCCTGATCGTTCTATGTAGAGAGGCCAATAGCGTCAGTGAAATAAATGAGGATGGGTACATTTAATGTTGTCATGCTCTACGTTATGATGCATTTACTGTCCTTTGTTGCCTTCTACCTTGTCGATTCATATGGTAGTTGGTGTAAAAAATATATGTTTGGTGATATTCTTGCAAGCTCTGCACGATTTCCTCCCTCACCATCGTTGACGGAAAGCAGCAATCATTGGCTTTTTCTTCACTTTATATGGAAGTCAGCGATGGCAGAGATGAAGAGTGCATTATCCAGAATGCAGACAATCTTATCTCCCAGCCTCAAGGGTGATGATGATAAGTTGGCCCTTGTTCATAAAGGGGCTTTCAACCGGTTTCAATTAGGGTTACCTGGGGACACGTCCCCCCCCCAAAAAAATCCCTCGTCCTGGTTCCAGGGACATCCCGAGTACCAAGGGACGGGGGGGACGGTCCCCCTTTTTTTCCAAAACACGAGGATGAGGGGATGTTGTATCCCCAAAGGGGGACGGCTAACCAGTCTCGAGGACGGAAGGGGGACGGCTGAGCCATCCTTCGACCGTACCGTCCCTCACGTTTTGAAGCTCATAAACTAAAAAAAAAAGCATAAAGTTTTAAAAAAAAGGCCTGCCTATGTGGCATGTGTGGGCCCTAATATTTTGCACTCTTTTATGAAAGAAAAAAGGCCTCTAAAACTTCATTCTATTCATTTTGTTTGTGTGAGCAGCCAAGGGTTTGAGAAGAAAAAAAATTGCAGCCATTGAAGGAGAAGGAGCAGTAGTTTGAAGGAGGAGAGGAGGTTGAAATAGTGTTGTTGGGAGTGCAAATCCATCAAAGAGGTATGCATTTCCTTTCTCTATTCTCATTTTTTCATTTTTTTGCAAAATATGAAGTATACATAGTCTGATTTTTTTTATTTTTTTGCATTTTCAGTCAAAACTTGCATTCTAAAAACAAAAAACATGAGCAGCAGTGAGGGTGGGAGTGATAGTGAAGTTGAAATGCAAGTTAGAAGGCAAACTAGAGAGCAAATAACCCCTACCCAACACCATCCTTCATCAACCAATACCAAAACTATGAAGGACTATGCAAAACACCCACTAGACAAAAAAAAACCATTCCTTCAATTTGTGACAGCCATGGGTGAAAGACAAAAAAATTCAAGGGGGAGTAGGGTTTGGTTTTGCCATGTTTGTGAAAAGGAGTTTAGGGGCAGCTACACTAGAGTTAGGTCTCATTTTTTGGGTGAGGTGGGCCATGGAGTTAGAGCGTGTCCTGCATTGATAGATGCACTATTTATAGAGTGTTAAAAAATTCAAATGGAGTGTGATGGTGGGGTTCAAGCCTGGGTCTCCTTCTTTCCCAAATTCACAATCATCTATGCCTACTCCCACTCCTAGTCCTTCCACAGTTGGTAGTAGTGTTATCTTAAGAGGAAAGAGGAAGGTGATTGGTAGTGATAAGGCAGCCTCAGTTGAGTCCATGTTTCAAAACCAAGCACGAGAAACCACTAAATCCTCCATTGCCAAATTCTTTTTTGCCCATGCCATTCCATTTCATGTGGCCCGTTCCTCTTATTTCAAACAAATGATGAAAAACTTAGCCACTGTTGGTCCTTCATTTGTACCCCTTGGAGATCATAAACTATGCACCGTCCTCCTAGACAAAGAGTACTCCAAAATTAATGTGTTAATGAAGGAGATGAGGCAAACATGGATGAGGACGGGGTGCTCTATAGTGATGGATGGGTGGACTAATTATAGACGTTGGCCACTCATCAATGTCATAGTCATATGCCCTGCTGGTTCTTATTTTCTTAGAGTCGTAGATTGTTCAGGGAGACATAAGGATGTTGACTTCCAATTTTCCATTTTGAGAGATGTCATAGAGGAGGTTGGGGCTGCAAATGTGGTACAGGTGATCACCGATTCAACACGTGTGTGCAAATCGGTTGGGTTGATGGTGGAGGGTACTTACAGGCACATATTTTGGACCCCATGTTGTGTTCATGCATTGAACAATGCATTGAAAGACATAGGGAAGATGGATTGGGTGAAGAAAACAGTGGCAAAAGCTAGAGAAATTCAAATGTTCATTTGCAACCACCACACCTCACTTGCTCTCTTCAAGACATTTTCAAAGAAGGAATTTCTCAAACCTGTTGATACAAGATATGCCATTTACTTCATTTTGTTTCACTTTCAATTTGTATTCATACTCTGATTTTGTTTTAAATTTTTATTTTTTAATGAATCATTGAATTAATGAATGTAGATATGCCACATACTTCATCCTATTGGAGAGGATGGTTGAGGTGCATAAGCCTCTACAACTAATGATGGTCAATGCTGAGTGGACTAGATGGCCTAATGCAAGTTCTACTCAAGGAAAGAGCATCAAACAAAAGATCCTCGATGATGATTGGTGGGCCAATGTGAGGTAAGACATAATAGATGGCTGATTTTCATATTAAATTTCTGATTTTAATATTTTAATTTTATTGTCCAATGTTCCAACTTTTGAAGTTTCTAACATGTCAAATAACTTGTCAACTAATTATTTTGAACTTTTTGTTTGCATTTTGCAGATATATTTGCTCCTTTATCTTGCCCATTGTAGATGTCATTAGATATGTTGATACAGACTCTCCTAGTCTTGGAGAGATATATGAGACATTTGACACTATGCTTGGGAAGATCAGGCAAATTATTTTGGCAAAGGACCCCACTTTGGATTTATATGAGCAACACATTAGGCCCATTGTGACGCGGAGGTGGAATACAATGAACACCCTGCTTCATATGGATGCCTTTGCTCTAAATCCAAAATGGTATGCACCAAGGGATGGTAGGGTGCCTCCATGTGATGATGATGAGGTTTTAGATGGGTTCACACGGGCCATTGAAAAGATTTATCCAGCCGAGCAAGCTTCACTACTTCGGTCACAATTTTTAGAGTTTTCTAATCTTAATGGCCCAAACTTGAGCAAACCACAAGCGAGGTTGGATAGAGCTATATTAGCTCAAGCGAACTCTATTGGATGGTGGACCTATCATGGGAGAGATACACCGCAGTTGAAGATACTTGCCACTCGCCTTCTTGCACAGGTTGCTAGTTCCTCTGCTACAGAGAGGAATTGGTCCACGTATAGCTTTATCCACTCCCTCAAGAGGAATAGACTTACCTCTAGACGAGCGGAGAAGCTAGTGGCCGTTCATAGTGCTCTTCGGCTTCAGGATCGACAGACTCCAACTCTACGGTGGGATATTGATCCCAAGGACGCGGCTCAGGTAGATGAGGAGGAGACAGTTGAGGGCTTGGTTGGGGTCCCATTGGCTGAGGAGGAGCATTACAGTGGCAATGACTCAGAGGATGACTCTGATTTTGATGCAGTTATGAGAGATGATTAGGGGCAATAGTGCTCTTTGTTTATTTTGTATTCATTATTGACATACGATATTGTATTTTGATTTTCATAGCAAACTAAAACTTTAAAACTATATGGCAACAATGTAGCCTTTGGGCATTTTGATATAAGTTTATAAATTATAACTTGGAGGTTGTTTCATGATTAGTGTAACTGTATGTTAATTTTGAATGCATATTGAGTATTGGCATAATGTTGAACACAAATGTTATATGTTAATGTTCTATAATGTGTATTATGCATGCCTTATTCATTTTATCTATTGAATATTTAAAATTTCCCTATATTTTCATATAGTTGTCCCTTGCCATCCCTAATTTTGGCCTCAAAAATCAGAAACTTGGGGACTCGTCCCGCCATCCCCTGTCGTCCCCATCCCAGAAACTTGGGGTAACCTTGGTTTCAATGTATTCTGGAGAATACAGATCTCCAAGCCCAGGTAAACCAATATCCTTAATGACTTGTTCATCAATTATTTAGTGTTTCCATTAGCCTCAAGTTCATCATGGAACCACCTCAATACTTAGGCGATGAAAATTTCTCAGACCCTTTTCAGAGTCATCCATAGGCCTTCAATGGAATGCCCACAAATCCATGAGTCCTCGATTCCTTTGTATGGCTGTTGTAAGCAACCCACAACAAAAAAATAAAGAGAAGGCCACAAAAGTTGAGAGGGTGCAACAAGTGCATACAATACACTATACAAGAATTTGATGAAGCCTTGCAACTTGTAGAGGACAAGCTTGTAGTAGTGGAATATGCAGCAAGCCACAACTATCATAGTAGAAGGATATACCCATTCATGGTAGACCTTAGCCAGACATGCCCAGATGTGAGGTTTTTTCTAGTAATGGGAGATGAGTCTGAGTAGTCCAAGGAGCTCTGTATAGGAGAGAACATAACATATGTCCATCATTTTAGCTTTTACAAGAGCATGGAAGAAATACATGAAGAGGAAAACATAGGTCCAAACCAGTTAGAGGGTGATGTTCTGTATTATGGTGATACAGATGCTCCTATCCATCAGCTTCACAACAGACAGGATGTAGAAGCATCGATCAACAAGCATGTGGAGGATCATAAACTGATTGTTTTGGATGCGGGTCTCAAGCACTGTGGGCCGTGTTAAGATCTACCCAACCGTGGTCAAGCTTGCTAAGAGGATGGTTGACACCATTGTGTTTGCCAGGATGAATGGAGATGAAAATGAAGAATGCATGGAGTTTCTGATAACCATGAAAATTGTAGAAGTGCCCACTTTCCTTTTCATCAAAGATGGAGAGATATGTGGAAGGTATACATTGGTTCTGGCAAAGATGAGCTTATAGGAGAAATTCTGAGATATCGAGGAGTTAGGGTCACTTATTGATTCTTTTAAATTGAAAAGGTCTATACATCTTTGATCTACCTCTCTGAGAGTTGAGCTCATTAAGGTGCAATTGCTTGTATTAGAATTTTATATAGAAAGTGAAATACAAGATTATTTCCTTGCTGTATAAAAGGTATTGCAGTCAATGAGCTAGAAAATCAAGAATAATTTTACTCTTTGTTTAATGTGCACTGCTACACAAGTTGTCCAGATTTGTTGTTTTCTTATTTCCAAAGCTGTATATTAAAATGTATTGATATAAAATCCACATAAGGTTCATAAATTAGCTTGCTTGAAAAAAAACAGAAATAGGGTGTTTTGCCAATTCCAATTGTAAATCTGCAGTGGGCTCGAGGCTTTTCAACTAACACCCACTTGTGAATTCAGTGAGCTCTGCTTAAACACCCGCCACTCACCAGTTCATTTTTTTATTTAAATGGTTAAAGTTTTGCTTGTAGATATATAATTTCTACAATCTATATTATTAGTATGAATTATTTAATCATAGAAACAAAAGCATTCATTTATCTTGGGTTACTTTCTATTTTTTGATGATAAATCATAAATTTTGATCTGAAACATTGAAATTTTTTTCACAAAATCAAATTAAAAAATAACTCAAACTATAATTTTATTGTAGTTTGAACATAGTGAGCTCTACTTAAATGTCTGCTGGTTCACTGTTTTCAAAAGAGTTTATAAATTTTTTTCATAACCTAAATTTATAGGACTTCCTCCTGCTCAAGGTACAATTTACTAGTCTTTTATTACATCACACATACATAAAAGTCATAACCTAAATTTATAGGACTTCCTCCTGCTCAAGGTACAATTTACCAGTCTTTTATTACATCACACACACATGAAAGTGATAAATACTAATCTATTGAAAATATAAAAATCTGCAAAATCCAAGTCAATACGGTGGATGTGAGATTTTTTTCTCCTAATTTAATAAAACGTTCTTACTATTCGATTTAAAGCAACTACCCTAGGCCTCCTATTTAATAAACCCTCGGGGGAAACCATATGAGCAGATGCTCAAACCAGAACATGGAGAATTGTTACTAGCTTTTTTTTACCATTTGTAGAGTGGATGAATTAATTTCAATAGATTTCTTTGACCATTAAGGCATAAAAACATGGTGGCTAAGCTACCAACCGAGCTTCACAGAACAAGGAATATAAACATTTTGAGTCACTGATCGGTTGCATCAGTTTGCAAGGCTATGTAACTTTAACTCGTGAAAAATCAGCTGGTGAAATGAATAGCTTAGATTCATGAGTGAAATTTAACTTTTTTCTTCTTCATTAAATCTTTGATTCTTTGTTAAACTACCACCCTGAAAGCTCCCTTCATTCTTTTTCTAACATATCCTCAATATTAGGTGTTAGTACTTCTCACATACATTCATTTTTGTTTATTTTGTTTTAAAACAAATTATTTTTGTGAAGCACAATTCCATGGACTGCTTTTGAACAAAGGCCCCCATGTGCAACATCAATTAATTCTCAGTTTAATGTCTTCAGCGTACCCATTGCACCCCAAAGGTGTGATTGCTAGTTGTATAAAAAAAAAAGAGACATTCTTTCCAATAGTTATTGCTAGATAGAGTAGTTGTTGCATGATTTGATTTAAAATAATCATGTGTCTAGTATAATGTATGTTGTCTTTGTGTACCTTGGAATTTTACCCTACTCTAATGTGCAAAATAACTAAAAATGTGAATGATAAAAGACTAAGGACACTTCAAGATTAGTCTAAAGAGTGATAAAACAAGAAGGAAAATAAATGAAACGAGATGCAAATGATTATACCTTCTTTACTGTTGCAGACTCCTTGGTTGGCCCTTGATTTTGATGGATTTGTGTGCTCCTTTGATAGCTTATGATGTAGCTAGATGCAAGATTGAATGTGCAAAATGATCAAAGTGGATGGATAAATGATAACAAATGCTTGAGAATGCAAATTGGCAACATAAGGTTACTCAAATCAAAAGTGTTAGAAATGTCTTTGAGGAGGGGGTATTTATAGAAGAATTTGAATTCTCTAGAGAATTCAACGGTTGAGATTCATCCAACAAGGTCAAGATGGAGGGCTATGGTGGGTTGAGAACTCACAAGCCCTCACATCTTGATATGTGGATGGTAAAGTGGCTAAGAGAAGATGAGGTGTAAGTGAGATGGCCAAAAGGTACATGAGGTGGAGGAAGGACAAGTACCTTCCAAGCATCTTGGGGAGTGGGAAGATTTCCTCAAAAAGGGATTCCTTGTCCCCAAGTGGGAGTGAAAGGGACATTTGAAGAATTTTGGAATTCTTAAAAATCTACATGGGAAAAGGAGAGGTGGTTGAGAATATAAAAATTCACATTCTTAGGAGAATCTAAAGGATAAAAAGTGAGCTCCAAAAAGATGGGACTTGGTCACATGTAGAAGATGTGACAAGTCCAAGGTTCTAGAAGCCTTAGGATCTAGAATAAATAAATGTGAATTAAAAATTCACATAGGAAAGAGGGTCAATGCTAAAAGGAGGTAAATGCAAAGGTTGGCTAAAAAGTGGTGCTAAATATGGCTAATGACCTTGGTTAAGGTTGTGCAAATATTGGATTAGACTAATTAATGGAAGATTAGAGGCGAGTGGCAAATGTAGGAGGATGTGACATTAATCTTTGATTAAGAGGATGCACATCATAATCATGAATTAATTAAATTAATTCAGATTAGAGAAAGATCATGGAGGATGTGACAAGGAGAGAGAAAATGAAGAGTTTTAAATTTATTTTAAATCAAAAGGATAAAAAATGACTAAATTAAATAAATTGGTGCATTTATTTAATTTAGAGAGGAAGAAGGTGAAAGATAAAGAACTTAATGATTAAATTAAATACTTTACAGATATGAGATAAAAGGTGTAATATTAATTTAATAAATTAATATTTAATATGATAAACGAAAAAGGGAGTAAATTTAATCATATGAAAGTGATTAAATTTAGATGTCTACATTTTGCCCCTCTTCGAAATATTGTTAGGATAACAGTGTTTCGAAGAAAAATAAAATGCAAATGAGGGAGGAAATGATGGATGGTGATGCCCCTAGCATGGAAAAGGTTAATGATGCCCCAATGACCAGGCTGAAGGAATGGAGGAATGGTAGGAGGGTATGCCCCCTCGAGAGGACGGTTGGGGGAGGAAAAAGGGGTCCCCAGATGACCTCTCGATAAGAAGAAAAGAAGGACACCATTGGATATAGCTCAAAAAACTAAGCAATTTTGGTTTTTGAATGGAGGTGATCCAACGCACAGTTTGCAAATGGCAGCCTCGAGAAGTTGGGAATTAGTTGGAGGAAGAAAAAGTTAAACAAAAGGTAAAAATACCTTTTCAGAAGAAGGGGTTAAAAAGGTAATTTTAAAATTACCTTAGTCATTTTCACTATAGCAGTTGAGAGGAGGAGAGTAGAAGAGAGAAACTAAACGAGGAGGAACAATGCCGACAGACAATGACACAGAGATTGTGCACCGGGCAGATGAGGTGCGCGCATTATACAGCGGGTGCACGGGCGGACAACATGTGAGTGAGAAAAAAACCTGGTAAGTTAATTTATGCATTTTTAACATATATTATGATAGGTTTTGAAAATTTGAACATATGGGTTTTGTTTGTTAGGAGAAATTAAAAAATGGGTCAGGGTTAAATTATTTTAAAAAAAGGCCAAAATAGCAGAAAATCGGGGGGGAGGAAAAGTAGGGTGGGGCATAGCTGCCCCCACCCAGGGCGCCGCTATGGCGGGGCAGTGCCACCCCGACTAGGGACGGTTCTGCCCAGCTACGGCCGGGTGTCGCCACCCCGGACTGGGACGGTGCCGCCCAATTGTGGTGGGGCAGTTCTGCCCCGACCAAGGGCGGTTCCGCCCGACTGTGGCCAAGCATCACTGCCCCAGATTGGGACGGTGCCGCCCCACCGCAACGGGGCAATTTCGTCTGGCTGCGGCTAGGCACCGCCACCCCAGCTAGGGGCTATTCTGCCCGGCTGGCCGGCCAGCTTCTAGTATGGCTCCGCCACTGTGGTCATGTCAGCTCGATCGGGATTGCCGCCTACCGGTCGGGCGTAGCCCGCATCAAGGCGGCACCTACCGGTCATAATCACGCTGTGGGCTGTTCATCAATCGCTAGCGCACAAGTCGTAGTTCCTCGATTTCCCCAAATGGGTAATGGATCCACTCGCTGCAATAAAACCCGGCCGGGGGCGGATCTGCCCTGCTGTGGTGGGGCGGTTCCGCCCGGCTACGGCCCGGCAGAGTCAAACCAACTAGGGGGCGAAGGCAAGAAAAGAAGAATACAAGGGAAAAGAGAAAGGGCGAAGATAGGAAAGAAAGGAAATAGAGAGAAAAGATAAGAAATAAAATAATGAAAAAAAAATTGTGCATGTAGAGTTTTGAGTGGATACGAGCGCATGAGCGATGGTTAGAGGTGATGGCCATGTCGATAGCAGCGATGAACGGGGAGGATCAGGCACCATTGGATCATGCGGGTTTAGGTCATTGTATTCAGTTTCTAGTGGTCAGAGTGCATCCGGCGATGCTAACAGCGTTGATAGAGAGATGGAGCTCATAGACATCCACATTTCATCTCCCTACAAGAGAGATGACTATGACGTTGGAGGATGTGTGGCGCATCTTGAGGCTGCTGATTGTCGGCTGGTTAGTGAGCGAGGTGGTGTCCACATGGGCGAAGTTACAGGAGACCATGAGAGTATTGTTTGGTCACATGGAGCTGCCCCTGGTGAAGGGGCAGTTGGATTTTGATCAGTGTTTGTCAGTGGGGGTGCTAGCCTTACCGTTATTCTTGTGTGGCCTAATTAGTGGGATACTGTTGTCAAATCAGAGCAGACAGACATGTAGCCTGCGGTATATGGAGGTGATCTGACACATTGTTGAGTGGCGGGGGGGGCCATTTTCGTGGGAGTCATGTGTATTGGCTCACCTGTACAGAGATATGCACGGGATCTGTTACTGAAGGATATCAATTTTGACACATATGATGCTGCTGCAAATTTGGGCTTGGGAGCATATTGCAGTGACGAGGCCGATAGTGGTGAGGGCAGAAACAGTGGATGATCATGAGCTCGTAGTGTGGGAGTATGGGGAGGAGAGAGGTTGGATTGTTCTCTATGAGATGCAGGGAGAGATGGAGGGGTGGAGGAGAGCATTTGATGATCTGAGTCTGAGGGACATAGAGTGGCGGCCATATAGGTTACAACAGTTCAGGGGATGGACGGATATGAGGAGACAGAAGGGTTACTTTCTAAGCCGGTGTTTTATTATTGGTACTTTACCATGCATAGCAGAGTCTCATCGACCAGACATAGTGTTGAGACAGTTTGGAGTGATACAGGATATTCCGACGATGCCTATCCTGTTCTAGCAGTATAGTAGAGAGATACCATGTGGAGGCCGCATAGCACTAGTGATAGTCAGGGCGTCATGGAGGGCAGCAGGGTAGGTGCCTTATCCAAGGAGAGTAGGAGGAGAGTAGGTGCCGGTGGTGACTGAGCGATACCGGAGGTGGTTCCAAAATAGGTTATGGGAGAGGATTACTCCTGTTCAGCCTATTTTGAGGGTAGCAAGTGCTAGACTAGAGGACGAGCAGAGACTATGGAGGGAGAGGAGGGGAGGGGTGCAGTAGCGATGAGAGATTGTGGCAATGGTAGACGAGGGGGGACAGGAGGAGCCCAAGGGGGACAAGAGAGAGGAGGCAGGCAGAGCAGGGAGGAGGAGACATCAGAGGCGAGGTCGGAGAGAGGGTCAGCAGTGGGGGAGGGGGGAGCCACAGAGAGCCTCGGGGGGAAGAGGGTGAAGGAGGTGATGGATGTGGATGATGTGGAGAATGTGGAGGTGGTAGGTGTGAGGGAGGCATCAGAGGAGGGGAGGAGACAGTTTGTGGTAGGACAACATGGTCAGCCACAGCGATTGCAGGTTTGACCAACTACAGAGAGTCACGAGGCTCGTCAGGAGCAGGAGAGCAGAGAGGATGAGGATGTTAGAGCAGCACCAAAGGAGGAGAGGAGGTTGCCACGACATCGATTCATGGTTGAGAGACAGGGAGAGGTGGGGCGATTCTAGGTTTGCCATATTGTGGAGGACTGTGAGGGGTGACAGGAGTAGGGGGTAGGGAGGAGTCAGCAGGTGGGGAGGATGAGATAGAGTAGGTGATTGAGAAGGAGGATGTGATGGATGTAGACAAGGATGTGGTGGAGGGGGATGTTATGGTAGCAGAGTCATTAGCATTGGTTCCTTATGTGGTACTAGAGGATCCCATTGTACAGGCGAGGGGAGTAGAGGCGAGACTATAGATTGCGGAGCAGAGAGTGAGGGCTCTTGAGGCTGAGCTAGCTAGCGTACAACGAGAGTCATTGAGAGATTATGAGGCCATGGTTTTTGAGCTAGGGGGAGCAGTGGAGGAGAGAGACATAGCACAATCAGAGGTGCAGAGGATGTAGTGTGAGTTGACCAGTATGACATGGGACTGTGATAGATTGCAGGTAGAGGTCGTGGTTTTATAGGCCATGGGGAACCAGAGGGGAGGACAGAGCAGGGAGCAGATCAGGGGACATGATGTACTAGTCAGTAGTCGAGAGATCTACAGTGAGACTGGGACGAGCTTTAGGATAGAGTACATTGCCTTGAGCAGGCAGTTGGAGAGATGGGGCTGATGTAGGAGAGGGAGGAGGAGGCCAGGGAGCAGGCACAGATTATGTAGGCCGAGAGGGATGTAGCACAAGCATAGGTGTGGGCGATGGAGGTGGAGAGGGATGTGGCACATGTGCACATTTAGAGTGAGAGAGCATTGGTAGAGGCAGAGATACAGTCACTATAGAGAGGGAGAGATGAGGCAGTAGCAGAGGTAGCGACTCTCCAAAGAGAGCAAGATTCAGCAAAGCTGAGAGCACAGGATCTTTAGAGGGATAGGGATGTAGCAGTGACTCAGGTACAAGTGGCTCAGAAGGAGAGAGATGCAGCAGAGATAAAGATACAAACTCTACAGGTAGAGAAGGATGCCGCGATGGCCCGTGCAGCGGCAGGTCAGGGTGAGGGTGGGATGCCAGTAGTAGATATACAGGTTGTGGAGAGAGAGAGATGCAGCAATGGCACAAGCAGCGGCTACAGAGGAGATGAGGGGCCAATTACAGGTAGAGCTGGCACAGAGTCGGTTGGCTCAGGAGGCATGGGAGCAGGAGAGGAGAGTCATTACTAGGGACCGAGACAGGTATTGTCAGGAGTGGAATTCTGCTCGGGTCCAGGTTGCAGAGTGAGAGGAGAACATGAGAGAGGCAGGATTTTGGATGGAAGCATATTATCATGTGCTTCCTGATCCAGTACAATGGACATTCCATTATACCTGGCAGACACCTCAGAGACCAGTGCCATCCTAGTCATTGGGGACGTGGACCCACGGTTACAGTGATTCACCCGGGGTTTCACCAGGCAGGGGATCAGTACTCGATTTTCCACAGAGATCATATGTGGGGAGTTTATTTGGTAGATGATAGGATATTATGTTTTTGACAGGTGCAGGGTAGATGGATAGTGCAGAGGTGTAGTGGATATGTGCAGGACCTTGTATTGGTGTTTTGATTGCATGATTTTTTTTTTTTGTATACGATGGTCACAGATTGTGATGACATCGACAACATTATTATATGTTAGTTTTGACTATGAGATGTACTTGTGGACTTGTGGTATATTTATATATATGATAGCTCTTATTGACCTCATGCATATGTGGATGGTCATATGATGGCAGTTATTTATGATGACTTTTGTGGATATTACATGTATGGATGTTTTTATATATTTACATTTTTATGTATGACTATGTTTGAGATAGATGTGGATATGCTTATGATGACGCGACGAATGCTTGTGTTTTATATGTTTATGATGGTTATGTGCATGTGCGACTAATATGCAGGGTGTAATGGGTGGTGATTTTTGTTCCCATGTATGGTGAATGCCTATGTTATATGATGTACATGTGTAAGATAGATGGTGATATGCTTATGATGACACGATAAATGTTTATGTTTTATATGCTTATGATGGTTATATGCATGTTCGACTAATATGTGTGATGCAGGATGTAATGGATGTATTATGACGGTATTGATGATGGACCTAACACTTGACATTGTAGGTGGCGATATTATGGATGAACCTACGATAGTGTGTAAATGTATGGATCTAAAATAGAATTATTTCATTATAGGGTCGTAGGTGATAGTGGAAGATGCATGCGGACATGGTGTGAGTGTGCACCTGTCAAAACCTCTTAGTATCCCAAGAAGAATAGGGGATGGAGGAGAAATATTTACACAACCAAAATCATAGGATGAATGTAATGCAATGGTGATGATTATGAAATGCAATCCTAATATGATTTTCCATCTTCAAAGCACTGATTTTTGCTATAGCATAAGACATCCAGTGCTAGGGTATGTGGAACCAAGGCATATCAGTGTCTAATGCATGAAACAAACACAACAAACAAGAAGACTATCCCAACACCCCAAAGTCACAAAGAAAGACTTTGGTCAGACCAGGTATTGAGATAACCACAAGCACAAAAGGATGCCCCAACATAACACAAGACCTTGGGGATCTTGGTGGGTACTATGTGAGACAACCAAGAAGACACAATCAAATAAAAGATCAAGATATGCCCCTATGTTAACAATTCAAAATACACCATAATATGATGGATTATGGTGGCCTTGACAAGTGATGATAGGGAGCTCAAATGATAAACAAAAGTCAAAAGCATTGAAAGATCACAATCAATTTCAAATGTCCTTTGCCATAGGATCAAGGGAATAGATGGGATTGATGAGGTCTGTTAGGGAGGATGCGTACTATTGAGACCTATGATGAATACTAAGGGAAAAGATCAATATGATGTAGGATATTCAAAACTGATTGGATTTGTTGATACAAGTGGATCTTGTTTGTTAAGAATCAGCTAGATAAGGGCATAGCTTGATGACACGACACAAGGGAGATAAGACATGGGACTGGCACACCCTAAAGACCTAGGGACTTGGGGGCTGATCAAAGATTAGCCTTGCCTACGTGAAAGCGCAGAGCCCTCGTAGCTCATGGAAAAAGACCATGGATAAAACAGAAAGAAGACAATGGTGACCAATGATGAAGGATACAAGACACGACAGGAAAATGCCTTGGGGGAGGATCAAATGACCAACCTTGCCTACGTGAAAGCACAGGGGCGACGTAGTTCGATGAAAAGACCATGGATAAAAGTGAAAAGGGACTGGTGAAGTCGAAGTGATGGAAGACCAAAAAAAGTTGATGCAAAAATGCCCCGGGGGCAGATCGAATGATCAGCTTTGCCTACGTGACAGTGTAGGGGCAACGTATTTCGATGAAAGGATGAGATCTAGATGGAGACTGACACGATGGATGATCCTATATGACGGCACAGACCAACCAACAAAGGGAATGAAAGACATAAGCTCAAAGTGGGATATAAAAATGCTCAGGATGAGGGATAGGCAAGAGGGGTCATCCAATGCTCAATCAACAAATACCAAGCGGTCTAGGCTGAGGTGGGTGAGGATGATAGTGTGGATGAAAGCATAAAGTAACTAGGATATCAAGTAGATAATGATTAAGCCCTCTACGAATGAGACCTGTGACCAGGTTTTCACCATCCATACTTATCCAAGGCACCACCAAGAGGTGGTTTTCACCATAGGACGGATTTATTTTTTCTTTACTATTTTTTTTGGATTTTTTTTTTAACTTTTTTTATTTTCTGATTTAGGTGGAGTTACCAAGTAGACTTAGGCATAGAACCTCTTCAGATGGAGGATATTGACGGGTTTGTCAAGGGGATCTCCTTCAAGAGTAGTCAACCTGTAGGCCCCAAATCCATATTTGGCAGCTATGATATAAGGCCCTAACCAGTTTGCCTCAAATTTTCCCTTTTTATCATGATCCGGTTGAGTGCATTGGTTTTCTTTGAGGACAAGCTCACCAACCTAGAATTGTCTAGGATGGAACTTTTTATTGTAATGATGTTTGAGGCAATTTTGGTATGCTTGTAGGTGATCATAGGCTTTTATTCTTCATTTGTCCAGTAATTCCAACTGTGCAAGCCGTGCAACATGAGCATCTTCTTCATTGATAAGATTCTTCAAAGAAATCCTCAGTGATGGAAGCTCAACTTTGATTGGAAAGACAACCTCAACACCATATACTAAAGAATAGGAGGTGGTGCCTGTTGGGGTGCGGATGGATGTACGATATGCCCAAAGGGCAGGATGAATATGAAGGTGCCAATCTCGTCCAGTGTTATTGACAACCTTTTTGAGGATGCGGATGAGGGTCTTGTTGGTTGCTTCTGCCTGACCATTACCCTAAGGGTAATAAGGCATTGACCAATGATGTTGTATATGGAAGGTGTCACAGAGGTGTTTCATGGCTTGGTTTTTGAAAGGTTTTCCGTTATCAGAGAGGATGGTAGATGGGATACCATATCTGTAGAGAATATGGTAAAGGATAAATTTAGAGATTTGGACACCGGTGATTTGTGAGAGTGGCATTGCTTCCACCCATTTAGTGAAGTATTCAGTTGCGGTAATTATGAATGTATGACTGTCCGATGATGGTGGGTAAATCTTACCAATCAATTCGAAACCCCATTAATAAAAGGGCCACAGTGCTAGGAGGGGCTGAAGATCTTGTGCTGGGGCGTGAATCAAATCTGCATGTTGTTGGCATGGAAGGCACTTTTGTACAAATTTGCAAGAATCATGTTCCAATGTAGGCCAATAATATCCAGCCCGTAGGATCCTTTTGGCCAGAGCCATACCATTTGAGTGAGCTCCACAAATACCACCATGTACTTCCGTTAGTGCCGCACAAGCCTCAGTCTCATTCAGACATCTAAGGAGGATTCCATCATACCCGTGACGATAAAGCGTATAACCAACAATGATGTATCGGGAAGAGCGATGGATAAAGGATTTGCATTGGTTGCGTGTAAGTTCTGGGGGTATGATATTATAAGTGTATATCTTGATACCAAGGTGAGGCGGGACCTACAATATCGCACACCATATCAGTCTCAGGAACATCATATGCAGGGATTAAAAGTTGTTCAACAAGAAACTCACATTTTGTTCAGTCTTTAGGCATGTCAATTAGGGAACCAATAGTGGCCATTGCGTTTGCTGCTTTATTTTGTACCCAAGGGATTTGGTCAAACTGTATGAAGGTGAAATATTTCTTAAAATCATCCACCATGCATTTATAGGGTAACAGTTTATCATCTTTCATAAGGAATTCATCATTAACTTGTCTAATGACTAGCAAAGAATCACCAAAGACTTTCAAATGAGTTATGTGCCACTGCTTTGCAATTTTGAGGCCAGTGAGGAGAGCTTCGTATTCTGCCATATTGTTGGTACATGGGAATGCTATCCTGAATGATTTTGGGATGTAGTCACCTTGAGGGGTAAATAATAAAATTCCTGCCCCAGATCCACTATGAGTGTATGAGCCATCAAAATATAGTGTCCAAGCTGGTGCTTCTGTAACTGTGTAGATTTCTTCATCTGGGAATTCAGTGTCTAACGGGTAGGCATCTACTAATGGTGCCTCAACCAATTGATCAGCTATTACTTGTCCTTTTATGGCTTTTTTCTCTACATATTCTATGTCAAATTCACTTAGGAGCATGACCCATTTGGCCATGCGGCCAGTTAGAGTGGTTCTAGATAACAGATACTTCAGGGGATCAATTTTGGTGATTAATTTGACTGGATGGATGAGCATGTAATGACGGAGTTTCTGTGTGCTGAAAACTAGTGCAAGGCAAGCTTTTTCCATGGGGGAGTAATTTAACTCATAGCCAACTAGTGTTCGACTGATGTAGTAGATTGCCCTCTCTTTGAATGACTCATCATGTTGTGCCAACAATGCCCCCAGTGCGACTAAAGTAGCATAGATGTAAAGCAGGAGGGGTTTTCCTAGAATAGGCGGCATCAAGATCGGTGGATGAGCTAAATATTCCTTAATTTTATCGAAACCCATCTAACACTGCGGGGTCCATGAGAAGGTGGAATCTTTCTTCAAAAAATGGGTGAATGGCTGACATTTATCTACTAGCTGGGCTATGAACCGACAGATGGACTGCATCTTCCCCTGGAGGCTTCTTAACTGCTTTAGATTGCATGGAGGTGGCATGTCCAGAATAGCCTTTACCTTGGTGGGATCAACTTCAATACCCCTTCGGGAGACTATAAAACCCAATAATTTTCCTGATGTGACCCCAAAGATGCACTTTTTTGGATTCAGCCGCAACTTGTAATGTTCCAGCTGTTCAAAGATCTGCTTCAGGACAATAAGATGTTTTTCTCGTGTTTTTTATTTTCCTAGCAAGTCATCAACATAATCCTCCATGATGATATGGATGAGGTCATGGGATGACTGTCATCACTCTCTGATATGTTGCCCCTGCATTTTTGAGACCAAAGGGCATAACATTGTAATAGAAAGTACCCCAAGGTGTTATAAAGGTATTCTTATGTTGGTCTTTAGGTGCGATTCGAATATGATTATAACCAAAGAAGCCATCCATAAGGGAGAGCATCTCATGTTCGGCTATGAGATCGACCAACATGTCAATGTTAAGCAGAGGGAAGTCATATTTTGGGCAGGCCTTGTTAAGGTCCCTGAAGTCTGTGCAGACCTGAATGTCTCCATTTGGTTTGGCAACTAGTACTATATTGGAGATCCACTCAGAGTAGTCAATTGGTCTAATAAAGCTAGCCTCTAGTAACTTTTTCAATTCCTTTTTGACTAGCAATGTGACCTGTGGAATCATCTTGCAGAGTTTTTGTTTGACAGGCTTGGCATCTGGGCGAACGTCTAGATGATGAACTAGTAAGGCAGGGTCTAAACCTGGCATGTCTGAATATGACCAAGCAAAGTTGATGATTCCTTCTCCGAGTAGCTGCATGATGACTGGATACTCTTGTTCTGAGAGTGACTTAGCGACATAGGTGATTTTAGGATTTTCTGCAGTACCCAGATTAACTTCTTGAGTCTCTTCAATTAGAATGGATGATCGGGCGGATAACTAAATTCCTACAAGGGGAAGATGAACATCTCCATCTTTCGGCGCCTCTTCGAGGTTTTCGCCATCAGATGCGTCCTTTATTTTTACTTTTTCAAGGTCAGGAAGCGCCTCAGGGAGGTTTTCACTAGATGACTGTTTTTTACTTTTCTTATTCTTATTTTTGCGACTGGAGTGTTCATCATCCCCCAATCCCATAAGGTTGACATATGTATCCATAGATATATTGACAGGTGTGGTATTGTGTAGGTCCCAATAAATAAATTCAGGGTGACAAAGGGATAGACTAATGGTGCAGATGGATAAGCATTCGAACATGGATGATAAGTTGGTGTGATCGACGTCGTCGTACGCATGTATGATGGATTCCTCCTCGGGTATATCTTCCAATGAGCCATTGTCCACAGTGACACTATTGGAGGTATTAGATGATGTTGCAGGGCTTTTCTATTTTTTATTGTATCCAATGCCTATGTATTTTGGTAACTTTGGTGTATCAATAGGTTGCAACCGCCCTTGTTCTTCTTTACCTAGGCCCCTGCCTTGGTAGTTATATTTTTCTGCAAACTTAGCTGACCACGGATATGCTTCCTGAAAATATTCCTTTAGAGGAGGGTCTGGCTGGGGTTCTTCTCAATAGACCCATTGGTTTATGTCCTCTTCTGGTGCATCTATCTTGACACTTGGGGATCTGAAAGTGGTGGCAGGGATGTCTTTACCACTGAAGGTGATAATCTTGTCTTCCTTTTGTGTAGCATGCGAAGGTTGACCATACTCGTGTGGTGGCGGTGGCATGGTTGCCACATTGAGAGCTATATGAATTTTGTATTCACCACACCCTTTGTCAATGATCTGGACTTTGGTGACCGTAGAATCTGTGGTGGAGGATGAAGTGGTTATCGCGGTGGATGGTGGATTAGTGAATGATGAGTGGGATTCCCCCATTTCAACTTTGGGACAATAATGTAAATGGGGAAATGACGCTTCTAAAGCACGGAAATATTCAAATGGTTGGGGGTCAGCATGGATGGTGACTTCTTGTTCATTGATGGGGAATTTTAGGCACTGATGGTACGTGGAGGGGACGACTTGCATAGCATGGAGCCATGGGCAGCCAAGGAGGAGATTATACGGTAAGTCCAGATCAAGGACATGACAGGTAGTATACTGAAGCACATGTCCCACTTGGATAGGAAGATTGATAATTCCCTCCGAATTTCTTTCTACATTATCATAGGCTTTAATTGTGATGATCTGGCTACTTAAGTCCACTTGAGTATACCCCACCTGTTTTATGAATTTCAAAGTACATAAATTGAGGGCATAGCCATTATCTACCAAGACCCTTTTTATTTTATGGCGAGCAACCACGACTTCGATATGTAAGGGGTGATTATGATTGACATCGATGTTTGGCATATCATTTTGGCTAAAGTGCAGGTGATGAGACAAAGCCAAGTGTCCCACCAAAGCTTGGAATTGTGTGGGGTTGATGTCATTTGGCACATGGGTTTCCTGTAAGGCTCTATTGAGGATTTCTTGATGTACCGAGGAAGACTTAAGCAAATCCAAAATGGATATATTAGCAGGGGTCTTTCTTAGGTGATCAAGGATGTTGTACTGAGAGCTTACAAGAGTTGATTGGGTGGGTGCAGAGGCTGCAGGGACAATGATGCGGGCTTGTCGTGTAGTAACAACACATTGAGGGTCTTTGGCTTTAATGTGTATCATGGATACTCGGGGTTCCACTTGCTCAATGTAATGAATAACACCTTCATAATTGAAGGGCACATTCTTGTAACTTACATTATTTGTGTTGTTTCCTTGGGGGTTATTGCCAAATGTGCTTGGGCCTTGATTATGATTTGGAAAGGTGTTTTGATATATCTGTAATTTAGCATTGGACAATGAAGCTTGACTAGGATCAACCTTGATATCACCTCGATCAATGAGATCTTGAACATAGTTTTTCAAACCCTGACACTTGTTTAAAGAGTGTCCTGTGATTTTATGGAACTCACAATATTCATTTTCCTTAAACCATACTGGCTTGGGTTTGGACTCGTCAAATGGCTTGGTGACAGGGTACGTGATGGGGTAATTGATTTGTAACAACTTATTAAAAACAACACTCAGAGGTTCTCCTAATTGGGCATATTGACGTTTGGTGTTCCCTTGATTGTTTTGGTTTGACTGTTGAGGAGGATGAGGTGCCCCCTGTGGTACAGATATGGAATTGGGTACATACGGTTGTTGTTTTTGGGATGTATTAGCCACTTGGACGTGTTTAGTGTCTGTCACACCGTCATTCACCGCATTCTTGTTCTTGTTCCAGAATCGTGGTTTATCTCCAAATGACCTCCCTTTATCATGACTATGTATTCTAATGTGTCCTTTGGCAATAAGAGCATGTTCAAGGATGGGTCCCTTTTCTACTATCTCCGCGAAGGTGGTGACACAATGTAATCTAAAATTATGGGCCATGTCAGGATGAGAGTTTTCCATGAAAATAGTGACCATGTCTTTTTCTTTCAGAGGGGTCTTCATTCGGCTTGCTAATGCACGCCACCATTGTAGGTAGTTGGTAAAGGTTTCTCCATCACGTTGTTTCTCTTTGAGGAGATCTAAGGTGTCTGTATCCTTCTCCAAATTGAAAGAGAAGTAGGATACAAAAATTTTTGACAGGTCTGCAAAAGTTTTTATGGACCCTTTTTCGAGAGTCATGAACCAGTCTAGGGCGTGGCTTGCCAGGCTTCGTGGGAACAAGTGCAAGATATAGTTATCATTGTACATGACTTCTTGACACTGGGAATAAAACTCCTGCAAGTGAGCCTTAGGGTCCTTGTTTCCCTTGTATTTGTCAAATTTTGGTATCTCGAAATGTTTAGGAAACATGATTAATGAGATGGAGGGATCAAATGGATATGGGCATATGTCTTCAAATTTGAATGATTGTTTGGTAGCCCCGGCTTGAAGGTCCTTAAGTGTGGCTTTGATTTCCAATAGATCCGAGCTAGTCGGTGGTGGATTGGGGGGATATTGATGATAGGATGATAAAGGATCATACTGAAGGGGCATCAGATTATTGAAATATGGATTTGGATGATTGGATGATGATATGCCTTGCTGGTAAGATAGGGGATTTTGTTGATACAGGGGCTATTGTTGTGGGGTATAGTACAGATTTTTTTGATAAAAGTGTGCGGTAGGTTGTTGAGGAACTTGGATGGGACGTTGCATGTTGGTTTGTTGGTGTTGAGGGTATTGCTATGATTGTTGGGAGGTTGCATAAAGTGGTTGTTGGTGAAATTGTTGATGATTGTGATAGTAGTAGTGTTGGGGAGGTTGTTGTTGTGACATCAAATGTTGTATGGGCCGAGATGGGATATTGTGTTGTGGTTGAGCCTGAGGACGCAAAATGGATGCGAGAAAGGGGGATATGGTCTAAGCAATAGGTCGAGATGGATTACTTTGTGATTGGTAGGGTGGTTGTTGTGAAGAGGCCAAAGTATTATGTATAGGTTGTTACAGATGAGATGGCGGAGGTAGTGTAGAAGCATTTTGTAAAGGGGGTTGTTGGGTACCACCTGGAACGTTCAGCTGGGGTGTGCCTTGTGGAGGTAATTGAGGTGGAATGTTAGATTGGTGAACTTGTTGAGATGGTAGATTTGTGGTCCCATGAGGTGGAAGCGGTGCGGTAAAGGAGGTGCCCCCAATGTTGACTGGAGGTTGGTTCGAAGGAGGGGGTGTTGTTAACGTTAATGGCGGAGGTTGTGGAACATTTTGTGGCATACCATAGGCAAAAGGATTATTGGGATCAGGCACTTGAGGACTTCCTATAACTGAGGTTGAAGTGTGTGGGGGATAGTTAACCTGATAAAGAACGACATTGCCAAATTTAGGTTGATGCCAACCCTCAACTGGCGGAACATTGGGGAAGTATGGACCTTCTAGTGTATTTTGTGAACCTTGGAGTACGTTAGATGAGGCACCCCTATATTTGGACAAGTCAATGCTCGAGGGGGGTTTGACACCCTTCTCAATTAGGTGGGCCAAGATTTCTTCCCCATGTTTTTCAAGCAGACTGTCAGTCATTTGCACATTGGCGAGATTACTAAAATGTTCCTCAAGTGTGAGTTCAGGTTGATTAGCCATACTCTCTTCACCATGTGGCAAGTTATTCTGGTTCTTGGTATTAGAGTGCGATGAAGTACCATTATGAGGATCGTGAGGGATGTTGGTACCCTTGTTAGGATCTGATGAGATGTTCATTGTGTTGTTGGGATCTTGAGGGTTGTTTGATTGGGCATTCTGGGCTTGATGGTCGGCCATTTTCTTTGCTTGTGATTGGGTCTGAACGGGCATGCAAATGTGCTATGAGTAGATTATAGAAACGTTTTTGACAAATAATTTGATTATGATTGGATGAGGTGTGATTTTGATAGGATTTGGATTTTGATCAGATTTTGTTTGGATGTATTGGATTGGATTAGATTTTGATGGGATCGGATTTGGATTTGGCAAGATTGGATTTTGATTGACTTGGATTGGATTATTAAGATCAATAGGATAAAATTGGTTGAACAGATGTGATTTGGTTAATTGGATAATTTGATCGAATGATTGATTTTGATAGATTTGGACTATTGGATGGGTATGATTGGATGATGAAAGATGTGAGAGAGACCTTAAGTTTGATCAAAGGAAGTTACCCTTAGTGACCTAGAGCTTTGATTGATTAAGAGGATGATTACGGCACCGAATCCACCTTAAGATAAGAATGGATTGATTGGGCCGAGGATGATAACTTATGACACTGAATTCACCTCAAGATGGAAGCAAATTGATTGGGGTAAAAGTTAAAGACTAATAATCAAATTCAAATGTTATGGTCAATTTGGGTAACCACTTTGTAAAACAAGTTTAAGGCAGTTTGGTTATGAGTGGTGTTTGGCGATGTAAACGGTAAAATTATGATGTTTGCTAGGTGATGGTAGGGACTTTTGAATGGAATATGAGGAAATTAGAATGAACGGGTGGATTGAAGATGATTGCGAAGAATGAGTGGGGATTTATAATGGTGAAACAAAGATTTGGAATGATAAGATGGAGGTTAAAATGGATCAAATGGAGGTTTTGGGAAGCTTAGAGTGACAAAATGGAGGCTTAGGATGATGAGATAATGGTTGGGAATGATTAAATGATGGTTTAGAGGCTAAACAGATCCAAATAGGGCAATTTTGGGTGTTTAGGAGGGAAAATTCGCCCCTTTGTAGCAAAAATCAGGGGCGTTGACAGCTTTTTGCAGTAAATCAGGGGCGCTTCTGCCTTTCTGCAGCAGAATCAAGGGCGCTTCCGCCTTTCTGCAGCAAAACAAGGGCGCTTCCGCCTTTCTGCAACAAAACAGAGGGTGCTTCCACCTTTCTGTAGCAAAATAGGGGGCGCTTCCGCCTTTCTGCGGTAAGACAGAGCTTGGTTTTGATGGCAATGACTATGGCAAGGACGCAAAATGATAAAGTAAGGCCAAAGTACCAAATATTTCATGAATTTTTCACAAGAAAACACTTCAAGCAAGCACAATCCTATTATTAATGTTAAGGGTATGGCTAGGCAAGGTCTTAATCTAGGATACACAAGGTTTCTAGGGAGTCCTCGATATACTCTTGATACGTGAGGCACAACCGTGAACACTAGCCCATCACAAGCATGAGTCGGGAACCCTAGCGAGATACTGAAAGGCTCGGACCAACTCTTCACGTCTATCTAGGTATCACCCTAGCTTCAATGCTTCGCCAATTACGACATGACTGGATTGGGGTACAACTTTCGTTCTCCCCCCCTTTATATACCCTGCCGGTACGCGTGGTTGGAATCGTCCCTTGGGGTGATGAAATCCCTAAGCAGGTCCCACTAAAAAGAAGACACTAACCGCTTCCAACTACTCCTCAAGCTCACATGAAGTGCAAGGGGAAAGTGAAAACAAATTAATGCCCCCTTGGGTGACACAATAGTAGACAAGCACAGTAAGCAATAAAGGTTACTTCCCCCTAATTAGACTATGTGCAAACAACAATGATAGTTTTTTAGAAATTTGATCAAATAGATGGCCCTATAAGCAAATGTTAGCTATCTTCTCCTTCATTTTCGATCAATTATGCCATAATATGCTGTAAAATGTTAGCAAAAAACACCAATATCCTTGCCAAAACAATGCTAGAGGGTTATTACTTAAAAAAAAAGCTAAAAATGAGAGCAAAACCGATGCTAAAATGATTGTTTTACCTTCCAAACTGTGTTGTTTTGGGGCACTTTGCCTTTTTGCAACAAAATAGGGGCACTTCCACCTTTCTACAGTAAAACAGGGGCACTTCCGCCTTTCTGCAACAAAAAAATAGGGGCGCTTCCGCCTTTCTGCAACAAAACAGGGGCACTTCCGCCTTCTGCAACAAAACAGGGGTGCTTCCACCTTTCTACAGCAAGATCAAGCGTGCTTCTGCCTTTCTGCAGCAAAAGGTTAGAGGAAAAATAACCTTTCAAGATGAAAGGGCGTATTCACCCTTCTGCAGGAAACTTTATTAGATTTTTAAAAAGGAAAGTTGTACACCCCACTGCAAGAAAGTGTTAGAAACAAACTTCTAAGTATACACCTAATTGCAGCAAACTGTTAGAAGAAAATGAAATTGTCAGATATAGGGCACTTCCGCCTTTCTAGCAGCAGACAAGAGGGCGCTTCCACCTTTCTACAGTAAAGTAGAGGGCACAGTAAAGCAGGGGGCGCTTCCACCTTTATACAGTAGGACAGAGGGTGCTTCCACCTTTTTGCGGTAAAACAGAGGGTGCTTATGCCTTTCTACGGTAAACCAAAGGGCACTTTCGCCTTTCTATGACCTTTTCCTGCAAAATTCTTAGCAAAAACAAAAGGTTAAATGCAAGAACCTGTTTGTGGGTCCCACCGGGCATGCCAAAAATGTGTACCTTGGAATTTTACCCTACTCTAATGTGCAAAATAACTAAAAATGCGAATGATAAAAGACTAAGGACACTTCAAGATTAGCCTAAAGAGTGATAAAATAAGAAGGAAAATAAATGAAACGAGATGCAAATGATTATACCTTCCTTGCTGTTGAAGAGTCCTTGGTTGGCCCTTAATTTTGATGGATTTGTGTGCTCCTTGGATGGCTTATGATGTAGCTAGATGCAAGATTGAATGTGCAAAATGATCAAAGTGGATGGCTAAATGATAATAAGTGCTTGAGAATGCAAATTGGTAGCATAAGGTTACTCAAATCAAAAGTGTTAGAAATGCCTTTGAGGAGGGGATATTTATAGAAGAATTTGAATTCTCTAGAGAATTCAACGGTTGAGATTCATCCAACAAGGTCAAGATGGAGGGCTATGGTGGGTTGAGAACTCACAAGCCCTCACATCTTGACATGTGGATGGTGAAGTGGCTAAGAGAAGATGAGGTGTAAGTGAGATGGCCAAAAGGTACATGAGGTGAAGGAAGGACAAGTACCTTCCAAGCATCTTGGGGAGTGGGAAGATTTTCTCAAAAGGGGATTCCTTGTTCCCAAGTGGGAGTGAAAGGGGCATTTGAGGAATTTTGGAATTCCTCAAAAATCTACATGGGAAAAGGAGAGGTGGTTGAGAATATAAAAATTCACATTCTTAGGAGAATCTAAAGGATAAAAGGTGAGCTCCAAAAAGGTGGGACTTGGTCACATGTGGAAGATGTGACAAGTCCAAGGTTCTAGAAGCCTTAGGATCTAGAATAAATAAATGTGAATTAAAAATTCACATGGGAAAGAGGGTCAATACTAAAAGGAGGTAAATGCAAAGGTTGGCTAAAAATTGGTGCTAAATATGGCTAATGACCTTGGTTAAGGTTGTGCAAATATTGGATTAGATGAATTAATGGAAGACTAGAGGCAAGTGGTAAATGTAGGAGGATGTGACATTAATCTTTGATTAAGAGGATGCACATCATAATCATGAATTAATTAAATTAATTCAGATTAGAGCAAGATCATGGAGGATGTGACAAGGAGAGAAAATGAAGAGTTTTAAATTGATTTTAAATCAAATGGATAAAAAATGACTAAATTAAATAAATTGGTGCATTTATTTAATTTAGAGAGGAAGAAGGTGAAAGATAAAGCACTTAATGATTAAATTAAATACTTTACAGACATGAGATAAAAGGTGTAATATTAATTTAATAAATTAATATTTAATATGATAGACAAAAAGGGAGTAAATTTAATCATATGAGAGTGATTAAATTTAGATGTCTACAGTCTTATTTGTGGACACAAATTGAAATTAAAAGTATGAATACATCACAAGTAAATTAGACTGGTTTCTTAAAATTTTGATTTACAACAAACATTTCAAAGAAAGTATTGTTTCATATTATTTAAAATAATTATTGAGATCTTCTAGAAATTTTGTGACAAGATTTTTTTTAGATTTTGTTTGAGATAAGATTGTTTATATCTTATCAATGAAGATAATATTGATTGAATTTGTTGGGTGACATATCTCACCATAGATTTGCACATATTTTTTGATTTATATGTCTTTTCAATATCATAATATATACAACATTATTCAATATTATTCAAGACATTAATATGAAATTCAACCATAAAAAATAATATATTCTAAATCCATTGGAAATATTTTGTCATCTATCATGTCTATAAACTAATTCCAAGTATTTTTCAAATTAATTTATTTTGCCACCCATTCTATCTATATAATACTATTCCTTGTCACTCAAAGTATTAATAGGTTGACAATTTAACTAAAAATGTAATGCATTACAATTTCTTTACAAAACTTGAATGATAATTTATTTTCATTGTAAGTAAAAATACCTAATCTATAGCATATTTTTTTTCACTCAAAACATTAATAGGGTTGACAACTTAGCCAAAAATTTAATGCATTACATTTTTTTAATTAACAATAATTTATTTTTTTGTAATGATTGCTTTTAAAATCAACCAATAAAAAATACACAATAATGTCAAAATGTATGGCATATTCAATAATGCTCATGTCATTTAATAATTAATATAGTTGACATTTGATTCAATGAGTTAGGTAAATATAGATATAATTTTTTAAAAAAATTGAATTTTGTATTGACTGTTCACAATATGAATCAATAAAAAAAGATAAATGAAATTTTTACAATTATTTAAAATAGAAAATACATACAAACTATAGAATTTTTTGCTCTTTTTATTTTATTTTATGTGATGATTGGCTAAACTAATGAAAGAAATTTGCAATGGATGCATAAGTATTCCTACCTTCGCAGGAACTAAAAATATTAGTTTATGCAGACACGAACGTTTACCAATGCATTCCATGGATGGAAATGTTTGTATTACATCAAGGTCCATGCGGTTCTTTAGCCAAAGCAAACATAGTGTTTTTTTTGGATTGCCTATATTGTGGTCTTGATTTTTTATTTTTCTATTTATTTTAAATAATTGTGAAAATTGAAAAAAATTATTATATTAATTTAAAAAATAAATGTGTATAAAAATGTGAGGAAGGAAATACATTAAAAAGAGAAGAAAATGTGTGTAATGGTGTAGTACATTTTATATTAATTTGTGGTTGCATGATTTAAGTCTCTTATCATCACTTATCTCCATTAGTTGATCTTGATTCTTGCATGTCCCATTCACCATTTTAGATTAGATTCATAGGTGCAGAATTGATCTAAACCTCAAACTTTTAAATTCAAGATTTGTTGACTTCCTCCTACTAATCATTATGAGCTCATTTAGTATATTTATGTGTGGACTTGTGTACTATATTGTTGTATTTAAGGACACTCATCATTCCTTTTGTAATTATGCATAGACCATTTACGAATCATTAGTAAAGAATTCACATGAGAGCATCACACCATTATTGAGAATTAATCTTATGCATGCATGCATCCTTGTATGTTGTATTTAGTCTTAACTTATCATCATTGAAACAATTTGTCAAGTGATCCAAGAGGATTCACCAATAGTGGTATACATGGTAATGCCAAGACCATTCTCGTGGCTTGCAACAATTTTGGTAACACTTCAATGGTCCATAGTACGCCAAAGCACATCCCAAATTCTTGTGGGAATTAAAGTACTTCATATTCATATATAGAAAGTTCCACACATATTCAAGCAATAGTGTAAAACACTATTTAGAAAGAAAAGAACTTGTGAAAGGAAGCAATAGTGTAGAATTTACTATTCCTACACTAAACTTTGTGAGAAGGTATGTGCAAAAAAAAAAAAATCTTATAGTTACAAGAAAGAATCCACAAGAACTATAACACTAGCTTACATGGAAAAAACATTTTTGGGGGAAAACCCTCCACTCCAAAACATGAGCCAATTGTGTTTTCAACAACAAAGGTTAAAATACAATTTCTTAGGACATGCATTTACAAAAAGTATCGCCAACATGTAAAACTAGAGCAATTCTATCAACATAATAGTACTTAGGAATCAACCATACATAGCTACATCTCCAAGCACCAAATTAAATAGGTAAATATCAAACCACAAACCAAGAGTGGTTTTCAAAAACCATGATTCAAAACAATGACCCAAATGTAGCATTATTTTTTGCCCAAATTCCAACACCCAACATGGCCATTTTCTTATATGCTATGTTAGTGCATGCTCTTTATATCTAGCACATTCTGGCATAGATTTTCATATTTAAGTCTTCAATTTGGGTGCTATATTTTGACATAGCCATTTGAAGATGCCTTTTGACTTATCGTAAAGATATTTAAGACTCCAATATAACTCCCCTATAAGATCAAGTATGTTTCATAAATTCTATCATAAGTAAGTCCCATCTTATAATGCCACAATAACATTAGATGCTCTTACAACCACTTATGCACATCCCAAAATATCCCACACATGGAAAACAATGCTAACACAAATTTGGATAACTCATTTTATATATGAAGACAAAAATAATAAATAAATAAATAAATTTAATAAAGAGCATTAGGATGCAAGTTCAAGACACCTTTCCCAAAATTCTCCTACTTGTTAAATATTTGGCAAAAGAGCAAAGGCGAACTCCTACACTAAAATATATACTCTAGTGTTCTTAAGGCCCATAAACTTACTACACTGCTTGAATTTATTTTTCCTCATGAGCTTTGTCATTGCATCTACAACATTCACCAAATATCAACTTTTTCCAACATCACCCTTCTATTCTTTATCATGTCATGAAAAAAATCATATTTGACATATATGTTCTTCATCTATAGATAAAAGGTCAAGTTATTTATTAGACATATGACACTTTAAAAAAATGGTATTTGACATATATGTTATATATAGGTCAAGTTATTAGACTTATATCCAGCCTTAGTTGCTAAAGCATCTTTATCTCCATCATGGATTCTAGACTCTGGTGCTTCACACCATATGGGTTCTTCACAGGTTGTCTTTTGATCCTTAGAACCATCAAGTATGTCCACAATCACCTTAGGTGATGATACTCCAACATTGGTAAAAGGGAGAAGGTTTGTTGAAGTTGAAGGAGGAACATTTTCCAATGTTCTATGTGCACCTTCACTCTCAACTAATCTCCTTTCAGTGTATCAAATAACTCATTTAGGGAAGGGCGTGAGAGTACAGTTCTCTCCAGAATCAATTGAGATAAGAGAATTACAAAGCAACAATTTGGTAGCAATAGGAGAGGAAAATCACCAATCCAGATTATATGCCTTCTCTAATTTTTCCATAGATATTTCTCCAAAATCACTACTAACTCATTCAGATGAAGTTAGCAAACTATGGCATGAGTGGTTTGACCAGCTTAACTACCGCTATCTTGAACAACTATCTCAACAGAATATGGTTAAGGGATTACCTAAGGTTAAATTTTCTAAAGGTCTTTGTGAAGGTTGTGCACTTGGCAAGCATCCAGAAGAAAAATTTGACAAAGGTAAATCAAGGAGGGAAACACAAGTTTTAGAACTTGTTCATAGTGATGTTTCAGGGGCTTTTCCCCATCCATATTTTACAAAGGCTAGATACGTTCTCACCTTCATTGATGATTTCTCATGTTTTACATGGGTCTACTTTCTTAGACAAAAATCAAAAGTGTTTTGAGTCTTTTCAAGATTTCAAAGCTCTTGTCGAAAAACAATCAAGGAAAGTCATCAAGGTTCTTCAAATAGATAATGGAAGAGAATATGTCAACAATAGTTTTGAGCAGTTTTGTATATTAGAGGGGATAGATCTGTAGCACACAATTCCTTATACCCCACAACAAAATGGTGTTGCAAAACGTAAAAATATATCTTTAAAAGAGATGGCTAATTATATGATTCACTCTAAGGGCCTCACACCATCATAATGGGCAGAAGCAATCAACTGTGCATGTTACATACAAAATCGAGTTCCACATAAAGCCTTAAAAGGTATCACTCCCTTTGAAGCTTAGAAAGGATGGAAACCAACAGTTGATCATTTCAGAGTTTTCGGCTCTCATGCCATGGCACACATTCCAAAAGAACAACACAAGGCTATGGACCCACAATCCAAACCTTGCATCTTTGTGGGATATCCAGATGGTGTAAAAGGCTATCACTTACTATTGTCAAATAAAGTTTGCACCCTTGCTAAGCTATCAACTGTAGCAACCTATTGACACATGGGAACACTTCTAGGTTGTGGGTAACTTGGGAATGAAGTGAACCTCCAGATTATGGGTTGGTTCCACTTTAGATATCTTGGGAAAAACTGGAGAATGATAAAGCAAAAGAGTAAGAAAGATGTACTTGAATCCAAAACCTATCACTACTAGG
Organism: Sequoia sempervirens; assembly: GCA_007258455.2. NCBI lineage: Eukaryota > Viridiplantae > Streptophyta > Pinopsida > Cupressales > Cupressaceae > Sequoia > Sequoia sempervirens. Next base: position 76,421 of record VDFB02260576.1, on the reverse strand, counting down.
TGATACACCAAAGATAAACATATGACAATACTATAGAAAACTCACAGAACATTCTCAATAGAGCTAAACAATCTCACAATACAGAGATTTATGTTTACAAAAATGAGTCTATGTAAGGTTCTGACTGTTCTAATGCTTAGCACAAAGGAAAACGAGATGTTTTCACAGATATAATATGCAAAAGAAAGAGATCACTAACATAAACTAAATTTGTGACATAATATCCTTTGCATTCAACATTAAAGGAATTTAATCAAATAAAGTGATCACATAGAATTTAATCATATAACTCACAACCAATTACTAAACAACAAAGAAAAACTGTGAAGGAAATAACTTTCTATTGAGAAAAAAAGGAGTGTCTGTGTTACAGATCTGTAGTATTCATAAAATAATGAGTTACAAAGTTTGAATAGTGCTCTCGGCAGTCTCCTAACTAAGAACTAACTTACAAAAAGGCAAAAATGCCATATATACAACCAAAGGTCAGCCCCACTACATTAGGGTTTCCAAAAATGAGTTGACGCCTGGACACGTCGACCCTAGAAGTGCCTTGGAACGAAGTCAATGAAGCATTTAATGCACATCCATTGCTCATGTCAGTGAAAGCTCATCCCTGGGCATGGCCTTCAGATCTTTTACAGTTGTCGATGTTATCTTGCAGCCTTTGAGTTCGCCATTAAGACTTCGTCAGAGTCGCCTTGAATGTTCTGCGACAGGGTCATTAATGTCCCCTTGCTCCTCCAGCCATCATCTCCTAGTGTTATAGTGACTCACAGCTACCTCCCCTTCGAGAAGCAACATTAGATCTATCCATTAGATTCAGCACCATTACTGACTAATCACCCTTGCAGCTATCAACGTAACTTAGTACTGTCGGTAGGACCTCTCACCAAACTCTGAAAGTTAGATCGATGTTCATTTCTGTGGGCAAGGTGACTGCTATCGGCAAGACATGATTCTGTCACTAGGATATCATGGTGAAAACTCCATGCTTAGTGAAGGCATCAGTTTTAGAGAGACCCACTACACTCGGTGAGACCTCTTAATGAGGCCCCTCCTTTCTGTCGGTGAGAAATATCACCTTCGGCAAGACATTATGCTGAAGGTTGGAACTTTTAGCGATCCTACTTTTTATTTGGGAGGCTCCACTGGTCGGTGATACCTTCACCAACTATATCTTCTATGTCACCCAGACTTCCCAGTGTCGGCAAGACCTCAAGGCGAGCAGTTAGAGTTATATCGATCTCGTAAAAAGCCATTGGCAAGACCTCATCGGGTCGGGGAGACCTTACAGTGAACTTCTCATCTTCTAGCGAAGGCACTTGTTTGCACTGAGTTTTTTACAAAAAACTAGTGGGGTGGGGTCAAGAAGAAATCAGGACTAGGAGTGGGGGAAAAAGGGGCGGAAGCAAAGATAGAAAAATCCCTGTGGAACCGGGATTGGGACCAAAACGGGGAAAAACAAAGAAAAAAATTGGAATTGGAATCGGAACTAAATCCAGACCTGAAACTTTCTTCAAGTTTCAGATTCAGATTCTGTTCTGATCCTGCTCTCAGTAAAACATGAGAAGAAAAGGAAAGAGGAAAAAACAAAAATGGGAACCAAGGGGGAGACATCCCTCGATCAAAAGCCAAGAAGAAAAGGAAAGAAGAAAGAGCAGGACTGGGGCTGGAATTGGAATGAAAACAGGAACCAAAACCTTGGAAATGTTCCAAGTCCAGGTTCTGACTCTGCTCTGGGCTCGCCAAAGAAGGAAAGAGAATGCACAAGAAAGAAGAAAGAAAGAAAGAAAGAAAGAAGGGTGGAATCAGAACGAAATCCAATCCTGGGTAGAGCAAAGCGGGGGTGGGGGCAGAAATAAACCCAAAACAAAAACTTTCATCAAGTTTCAAGTTTGGAATCTGACCTAAACCTGCCTCCAACAGAGGCAAGATCGGGAGGAAAAAGGACAAGGAAGAAAAAGAAAGGGAACAACTACCCCATGGTAAAATGCAAGGCCAAAGCAGACAACAAGACGCACACGAGGCGGAACGGAATGGGACTTGGAACTAAAACAAAAACTGGAACTTTCGAAAAAGTTTCAAGTCTGGTTTCGGCCTGGTTCTGCTTTGACGGAAACAAAGGAAAAGAGGGCAGACAAAAATAGAATAGGCGGAAGCGGGGTCAGAACCGGATCAGAAACAGGAACCGGAACCTTGGAAAAGTTCCAAGTCCAGGTTCTGACCCGGTTCCGGCCCTGGCAGAACAAAGAAAAAGGCAAGAAGAAAACAAAATAAAAAAGAGGGAAAGACAAGGCAAAACAAAAACAAAAAGAAAACCCACCCCCAAGCTGAAGACCTACATGCTGGGCTCAACCCTCTTGGGAGCCACATTTAATCCATGTGTTGAATTAAAACATCATTTTCCCCTACATCTACACAAGAAGCAAATAAGTTAAAAAAAAAAAAGTGATCCTGATGCAAGTGTTCTTCCATTTGGTCTTTGAGAACCCCTGAAAACATGGGTTACCCTGCCTGATTGAGCCCATAGATGAAAAATGGGTAACATTTCTGGCAACCTTTGTTGGATGTTTGCCTGCTAAACATGAAGACTAGTAGCCTAGGCCTATCCATTGGGCATGGAGTCATAGGGACAACTCAAAAACAGACCTGGAGCAACCTTGTGCATGGTTGTAACTCATTTGAGACTAATAAGACATAACAGGCTGTTGAAAATTATAGAAACTATTTACCGTGCTGGGACAACACTTAGGGAATGAAAAACAACTATCTTATAGAACTCTAACAATTATGTACAGATAGGTCCTTACCTCAGAAACAATGTTTGAGGTGAATCCCATTTACTGGGATTGGTTCCACTACACCATCCAACTTGGATAGCTGGAAAGCATTATGCTACTTCTCCTAGGTAATGATATATGGGCCAGTCTAAAGTGCATCAAATTTGGAGTGCCTTCCGGGCCTACTTTTAAATTCATCCCACTTTAGCACTATGTCACCTTCTTGGAACACTCTGGGAGTTGCCTTTTTATCAATGACTTTTTCACTTGAGCCTGATATTGCTCAATCCTTTTCACCGCTTCAGCTTTGAGTTCTTCAAGCTCAATCAACTAAGCCAACCTTGCTGTCATAGGCTCCTCTTCAATTATATCAAGCTGATTTACCAAATCAAGGGTTGGGAGTTCAACTGAAATGGGCAGCCTTGCCTCTTTTCCATACACTAACATGTATGGAGAAAGTCCTGTAGATCTTTTTGGTGTAATCCTATCCGCCCACAAGGCTAACTTTAACTTGGTGTTCCAGGCCTTTTGATTGCTCTCCATAGTTCTCTTTATGATCCTTAGGAGGTTCTTGTTAGTGGACTCGGCCTGTCCATTGCCCTGTGGATAATAATTAGAGGATGTGCTTAGATATATGCCATTTTTGACAGCCCAGTTAGAGATTTTAACACTCACAAAATCCAAAGCATTGTTTGATATAATAGAATCCAGGACACCAAATCTGGTAACCAGTTCTTTGTAAAAATTTAGGACAGCAGATTCATTAGCTTCTTTGAGTGCCACAGCTTCAGTCCATTTTGAGAAATAATCAGTGGCTGTGAGTATCCATTTGTGGCTTGCACTTGATGGCAGGTTTATAACCCCAATAAAATCCAAACCCCATTTCATGATGGGCTGATCAACCTAAACTAGTTGTAGTGGGAGGGCTGCCAACCTCTCTTTTCCAGCAAACATAGCACACTCTTTGCATCTTCTTACCCATGCATAAGCATCTTTGAATAAGGTAGGCCAGTAATAGCCTCCTTTCATTATTTTAAGAGTCATGGCTCTCGGAGAAAAGTGTCTGCCAGCTGATCCTTGATGGAATTCATACAATACTCTATCAACCTAATCAACTTCAATACACCTTAACAGGACACCATGAAAATATCTTCTAAACAACAAACCTTTTTAAAGAACATAAGGTATGGATTGTAGCCGATAATACCTTCTTTTAGATCTAGTCAGATTGGGAGGGCACTCACCAGTCAATAAAAAATGGGTCATTTCTGTGATCCAACCAATAGGAGCAAGTATGGAAGTTTATTGTCCATCTTGGAGTGCTAAAACAGAACTATCCTCCTTCGTTATACTGTTGTTGCTATCTTCAGTAAGTTGTTCACAGAGATCTCTCCCTTTGACTAGTTTGGTAACCTTTATTTCAAGGTCATACTCCATCACCTTGGTGACCCAACCAACTCTTCTATCACTCAAATCTTTGTTTAACAAAAATTCCTTCACATTGGGATGAGCAACCATTAGTATAATCTTGTTATTGGAGAGCATGTGCCTAAACTTCTTTAAGCTTTTTATGATAGCAAGAACATGTCTTTCTACAAAAGTGTACTTGAGCTCGTAATCTTTGAGTCCCTGAGTGAAGAATGCCAGGGGCTGTTCAGATCCTTCATTATTTCGCTGCACGAGTATAGCTGAAAGCGAATCAATATTTCCATAGGCATATAAAATGAAATCCTTAGAAAAGTCAGGATTCAAAAGTGTAGGTGTAGTTTCCAATGCTTCTTTTATAAGCTCAAAACTTATTTTTTCATCCTTAGTCTAGCTGAAGGGTACATTTTTTCTCAGCATGTGAGTTAATGGACTTAACAAATCAGCAATGTCAGGGATAAACCTCCTAACAAAGTTAATCCTACCAATAAAACTCTGCAGACCTTTTTTATGCGTTGGTAAGGGAAGAGCTAAGATGACACTTATTCTTTCAGGGTCAATAGTAATACCCTATTTAGATACCACATAACCGAGCAATATTCCTTCATGAACAACAAACACACATTTTTTGGGATTAAGTGATATCCCAAATTCCCTGCACTTTTCAAAAATCTGCCTCAAATGCTTCAAATGATCCTTAGCCTCCTTATAAAAAAGTGATATCATCAAGATAGACTAAAACTATCTTGTACATTAAACCCTGAAAGGACATATCCATGGCCTTTTGAAAGGTTTCCCCAACATTAGATAGACCAAAGGGCATTTTCAGATAAGCCATGGTTCCCCATTTTGTGGTGAAAGTTGTTTTGTATCGATCTTCTCTCTTCACCAATATTTGGTTGTAGCCAGAATAGCCATCTAGTAAAGAAAACCTTTCAGACCCTGAGACTACCTAAAGTATTTGCTCCATAGAAGGTAGAGGATGATGATCTTTTAAGGAGGCCCTATTTAAATCATGAAAATCTACACAAAGTCTTATTTCACCATTTTTTTTCTTACTGGCACTAGGTTTGAAACCCATGAGATATGCTTAATGGGCAAAATGATGTTGCTTTCAATCAGCTTATCTAGCTCCTTTTTCATCAAAGGTTCTAACCTAGGATTCAAGGGCCTCTACTTTTTTCTGACCAGTTCGACATTAGGCTCAAGTTCAATGGTATGTTGAGCAAGCTGGGGATTAAATCATTTTAAATCACTATATTTCCAGGCAAAGATATCATTAAATTCTTGACAAAGCTGAATAAAAACATGCTTCTCTTCAACTGTACATACCTTTCCTAACTTAAGAAGCCTTTCTTTGAAGACTTCAACCTCTTCGTAGTGATCTTGCTGAACTTGAATACTCCCCTTGGGCTTTCTAGCTTCATCATCAATATTAAAAATATATTCTAAAGTGACCAGGCCCTTAGGCAACTTCTTGTTTTTTAGTTGAATAATTTGTTCACTGTACTGGCGTTGTAATTTTTCCTGATTGGTATGTGAGAATTTGGATTCTTCTCTCAAAAAGCTGACAATCTACTGGTCGCTATCAAAGACTTGCCAGTGCTTGTCGTTATCAAGCACGACAGGCCTGACTATAATCTTGATATGTTGGTTAGCTTTATCATTGCAAATCTCCTTTGGAATATCGTGTTCGGCTCCCACAGCAGCTAATCTATCAGCATGTTTATTTTGAGCTCTAGGAATGGAAATTAGATTAAATGCCTCAAATCCCTCTAAGAGGTCCCATACCCTATTCCTATAAGACCTGAGCATATTATTTTTAATAGCATTCAACTTTCTCACCCGATTGACGACCAACTCGTTGTCATTATAAACTTTTAGACAACGGATACCTCTCTATCTTGCCCACTCCAAACCTTGGACTAGAGCTTCATATTTAGCAACATTGCTAGAGTAGCTAAAACATAATCTGAAAGCTTGATAGTACTTCTATCCTTCTGGTGATACCAGCATACATCCACCACTAGTACCTATTCTACTCCTTGAACCAGCAAAGTACAACTCCCATAAATCATTTTCATGCTACTCACCATGCTGTTCCTTACTCTTGTCAATATTAGGCACAAAAGAGTCAGTCTTGTGCATCATGTAAACACCGATGTCAACCTCCTCCAACTGCTTACTCATATCCGCCTCCTGAGCTTGAGGTGCCCAATCTTTAGGAAGAATATCTGATGTTCTTTCTATTTGAATCTCAGCCTTTGGAACAGCAGGCTGCTCCACTTGTTCATTTGTAACCAAGTTGGCATTGATAGGGAAAGGATTGTAAGGCTCAACATGAACCTAGGCTATGGGTTCTGATTTAATAGTAGCTCTAGTGCCATATCTAGTTCTGAAAAGCATGTGAGACCAATTAGAGGATAGGTAACCACCTATCTTGGTCGTAAAATCCCTGGATAAACAAAGGGCAAAGTACGGGGGCAATTCAATAATGTATATATCTTGTGGTATTGAAAAATTGGGACAAGCATGTAGAGTTAAGCTCAAATTTTTAATGACCCCTACTATGTTCACAGCAGTACCATCCAATTGTATTACCCCCTTTTCTAGTGGCTCATACTCAATTCCCAACTTATCGACAATTTGTTTGGGCATAATTGAACTACTAGCTCCTGAGTCAATCATACAATTATGAACTAGATGATCTCCTATGATTAATGATAAATAAAAAGGAGGTGGCTTGGCCTTAGCAGCTTGTTGTTCTTTATTACCAACTATAACGTTAGCCAACGCAACCTTCTCCTTTTCTATACTAGGCTCATCTGAGATACTTAAACTTGATAAGGCAGATTGAAGTAGGTCCTTTTGACCCGGAATACTCAAAGAATCCCATATTGACATGGGTACATTAATTTTCTTCATATGCTAAAGTACATTGAATGATGTAGCAAGTTTAACCTGACTTTTAGGGGAAATAACATTACCTTTCACTGAAGGAGCCTGGGCTGATAAATCAGACTATTGGTTGACTACTAAAGGCTGGCCCCTTGGTAGCATCTGGATCTGGTCAGCTTTTGATGAGTTAGGGGCACTTTGATCCTAGTCCAGCCCTTGTTTTGATTTAGTTTGAATTGTATTAGGTTGATGTCCCTCATCTATAGCTCTCTTCTTGCTATGTGTATTGTTTGCAATCGAAAAATCAAAGTGGACCACCCTACAATACTATTCCCCTTGCCAATTTAGGAATGTAGACTCATGTGTCTGTTGCTCTTGCTGCTGTACTTCAGTTGTTACAGGCACATTATTGTTATGAACCATCAAGGCTTGGTTAAGCATCCCATTTACACAGGTATTCTAATTATGGGGTTGATTACATGGAAAGCACCACTCATAATCTTGGACCAGGTTGTTTTGAACAAGGGAAATCTCTTTGGAAGTGCTTACAGTGTTGGAGTCAGAAGCTTGATGTGTCCTTGGATTAGGGGAAAACTTTTGGCCTTGATTATAAGGCTGATAAGATGGTCTACTGATCTGACTTTGTTGGTAATTAGACTGGAATGAGGGCTGATACGACTTAAAACCTTGATTTTGTTGTTTTCTTAGATTAACCATCTCATTGCCAAAGGTTGTCAGAAGGCCTTTAATCTCTTGCAGTTCGTTAGACTGAACTGGAAATGTGTTTGATTGACCATTAGGCTGGGTATCAGGTGTTGGTAATGCGGGTGCACTTGGAATAACAGCCAAAGGAGGAACTTGCATAGGGATTGGAGGCTGGATAGCAAGAAATATTGGCATAGGTGGCCTTGGGGCAATTTTACCAGCCTGTATGAGGTTGTTTTCAACTCTAACAGCTACACCATATGCCACACGAAGTGTATCACCTCCCATTGATTGAATCATTACAGAAATATCACTATTTAAAGATCTTAAATAGTATAAAAATTCATGATTAGCAGTAGGTCTTACCGTTTGTGGGATTATATCCATCTTTTGGAAATAGTGATTGAAATAGTACATATCTTCATGTGGAGCTCTTTTGATCATAGATAGTTGCTCCATCAACAACAAGTGGTCTGATTTATCTTCAAAAAAATTGCACAACTAGCTACCTAACTCATCCCATGTGGCTATGGAGTTGACAGGTAGACCTCTGAACCACTGTAAGGATTTTTCCTTGAAGGACGCCGCTAGCAATCTGAGTGCAACATTTTCTTCAATCACATGGTGAACAACACACAAGTTGGCAACATCTTTTATGTGCTCTGTTGAGGTGGTATGATCCTCCCCATAAAAATATGGCAACCCTCTTAAGGAAAGAACTGGAATGTCAGCATGCTGAGTTAGATTCAGTGGGCTGCCTTGGTTAAAGGCAACAAATGGTTGGTTTCTCACTGCTGGAATCATTGTTGCTGGGATGTTCTTAGTAATAATAGGAACAACAGTATGTCCTCCAATAGCAGGATACGACTTAGACCTCCTAAAGTAAACAACTATCTTCTGAACCCTTTGGATCTCTCTCCCCCTCTTTCTAGGCGGGGACAACTGCAAATACTCAAAAATGGATGAATTACTCCTAGTCTGCACTCTTCTCATGAGCAGTGATGTGCTGGAACTACTAAACCTGAGCTCAAAGTTGCTAAGTATGCTAAATTTTTCTCTTATAGACTACAATTTCTGCTGCACATACCAAACAACAGTATGATAATTTTGATTTGAGACTGAAAATAGCTCTCAGTCCCACCGGGCATGCCAAAAACTATTGTCAAATAAACTTTGCACCCTTGCTAAGCTATCAACTGTAGCAACCTATTGACACATGGGAACACTTCTAGGTTGTGGGTAACCTGGGAATGAAGTGAACCTCCAGATTATGGGCTGGTTCCCCTTTAGATATCTTGGGAAAAACTGGAGAATGATAAAGGAAAAGAGTAAGAAAGATGTACTTGAATCCAAAACCTATCACTAACAGGTGATACACCAAAGATAAACATATAACAATACTGTAGAAAACTCATAGAACATTCTCAATAGAGCTAAACAATCTCACAATATATAAATTTATGTTTACAAAAATGAGTCTATGTAAGGTTCTGACTGTTCTAATGCTTAGCACAAAGAAAACCGAGATATTTTCACAGATATAATATGCAAAAGAAAGAGATCACTAACATAAACTAAATTTGCAACATAATATCCTTTGCATTCAACACTAAAGGAATGTGATCAAATAAAGTGATCACACAGAATTTAATCATATAACTCACAACCAGTTACTAAACAACAAAGAAAAACTATGAAGGAAATAACTTTCTATTGAGAAAAAAAGGAGTGTCTGTGTTACAGATCTGTAGTATTCATAAAATAATGAGTTACAAAGTTTGAATAGTGCTCTTGGCAGTCTCCTAACTAAGAACTAACTTACAAAAGGAAAAAATGCCACATATACAACCAAAGGTCGGCCCCCCTACATTAGGGTTTCCAAAAATGAGTCAGTGCTTGGACACGTCGACCCTAGAAGTGCCTTGGAATGAAGTTAATGAAGCATTTAATGTGCATCCCTTGCTCATGTCGGTGAAAGCTCATCCCTGGGCATGGCCTTCATATCTTTTATAGCCATCGTTGTTATCTTGCAACCTTCGAGTCCGCCATTAAGACTTCATCAGAATTGCCTTGAATGTTCTGTGACAGGGTCATTAATGTCCCCTTGCTCCTCCAGCTGTCATCTCCTAGTGCTATAGTGACTCACAGCTACCTCCCCTTCGAGAAGCAGCATCAGATCTATCCATTAGATTTAGCACCATTACTGACTGATCACCCTTGCAGCTATCGGCATAACTTATGACTGTCGGTGGGACCTCTCACCGAACTCCAGAAGTTAGACCGATGTTCATTTTTGTGGGCAAGGTGACCACTATCGGCAAGACATGATTTTGTCGCTAGGATATCATGGCGAAAACTCCATGCTTAGCGAAGGCATTAGTTTTGGAGAGACCCGCTACACTCGGCGAGACCTCTTGGCGAGGCCCCTCCTTTCTGTCGGTGAGACATCTCGCCTTCAGCAAGACATTATGCCGAAGGTTGGAACTTTTGACGATCCTACTTTTTATTTGGGAGGCTCCACTAGTCGGTGAGACCTTCGCCGACTATATCTTCTATGTCACCCAGACTTCCCAGTGTCAGCAAGACCTCAGGGCGAGCAGCTAGAGTTATATCGATCTCACAAAAAGCCATCAGCAAGACCTCATCGGGTCGGGGAGACCTTATGGTGAACTTCTCATCTTCTGGAAAAGGCACTCATTTACACTGAGTTTTTTTTCAAAAAATAGGCGGGGCGGGGTCAAGACGAAACTAGGACCGGGAGTGGGGGAAAAAGGGGCAAAAGCAAAGATAGAAAAATCCTGGCGAAACCGGGATTGGGACCAAAATGGGGAAAAACAAAGAAAAAAAGCGAAACCAGAACCGAAACTAAATCCGGACCTGAAACTTTCTTCAAGTTTCAAATTCAGATTCTGTTCTGATCCCGCTCTTGGTAAAACACGAGAAGAAAAGGAAAGAGGAAAAAACAAAAAAGGGAACCAAGGGGGAGACATCCCTCGATCAAAAGCTAGGAAGAAAAGGAAAGAAGAAAGAGCGAGACTGGGGCCAAAACTGGAACCTTGGAAAAGTTCCAAGTCCAGGTTCTGACCTGACTTTGGGCCCACCAGAGAAGGAAAGAGAATGCGCAAGGAAAAAGAAAGAAAGAAGGGCAGGATCATAATGGAATCCGATCCCGAGTAGAACAAAGCGGGGGTAGGGGCGGAAATAAACCCGAAACAAAAACTTTCATCAAGTTTCAAGTTTGGAATCTGACCCAAACCCGCCTCCAACGGAGGCAAGATTGGGAGGAAAAAGGACAAGGAAGAAAAAGAAAGGGAACAACTACCCCATGGTAAAATGCAAGGCCAAAGAAGACAACAAGATGCACATGAGTGCAGAACCAGAACGAGAGTCGGAACTAAAACAAAAACTAGAACTTTCAGAAAAGTTTTGAGTCTAGTTTCGGCCCGGTTTTGCTTCCGATGGAAACAAAGGAAAAGGGGGCCGACAGAAATAGAAAAGGCGGAAGCAGGGTCAGAACCAAAACCTTGGAAAAGTTCCAAGTCTAGGTTTTGACCCGGTTCCACCCCCGACAGAACAAAGAAAAAGGCAAGAAGAAAACAAAATAGAAAAGAGGGAAAGACAAGGCAAAACAAAAATAGAAAGCAAACCCACCCCCAAGCTGAAGACCTGCACACTGGGCTAAACCCTCTTGGGAGCCACATTTAATCCACACGTTGAATTAAAACATCCTTTTCCCCTGCATCTACACAAGAAACAAACAAGTTAAGAAAAAAAAAAGTGATCCTGATGCAAGTGTTCTTCCATTTGGTCTTTGATAACCCCTGAAAACATGGGTTACCCTGCTTGATTGAGCCCATAGGTGAAAAATGGGTAACACTTACTCCACCTTACCACACATGAGTTGTTTATTGAGAGAAGTGTTAAGTTTCAAGAAACATCTCCTGAAACTATACTTGACACTTCTCAACATATTGTGGACTCTTCATATCCTAATTACAGTATTGATGATTCAAATCATTTTCAGCAGATTTCTAATGTAGTATCTTCTTCTTCTAGTTCTCACAATGATGAGGGTTCATCTTCATCTAGTTCAGGGATTGCATTAGAAGTTGATATATTTTCACCAGACTCACCCACATCTTACACTATACATAGGGTAGATACAGGGGTACAAGATTTAGCAGAGTATAGACTAATTCAAGTAGATTTTAAGGGGGGGCACATGCCCTCTTTGCTTCAGTTTTGATGCACAGACATTCAGAGAGGCATCAAGCATACTAGAGTAGGATATTGCTATGGATGAGGAATATGATTCCTTGATTATAAATCACACTTGGGATTTGACTTCACTACCTAAGGGAAGGAAGATAGTTTGATGTAGGTGGATATATCGAACTAAATTTGTAGTAGATGGGTCAGTTGATAAGTACAAAGCACGACTGGTAGCCAAAGGTTTTTCACATTTGCAAGCATTGACTATACAAAAACCTTTGCACCAGTTGCTAAGATGACTTCCATCAGACTCACACTTGCTATAGCCACATCACATGGATGGAATGTACATCAGATGGATGTGAAGAGTGCTTTTCTTCACAGAGACATTAAGGAGGAAATCTACATGGAACAACCACCAGGTTTTGTTTAGGATTCATCTTTAGTTTGTAGACTTAAGAAATCTCTCTATGAACTTAAACAGGCTCCTAGAGCTTGGTATGCCAAGATGGTCTCCTACCTCCTATCTTCAGGTTTTACTAGATGTCATTATGATCCTAATGTGTATCCATTGTGGCAGGATGATTCACTTTTGATACTAGTTCTATATGTTGATGATCTTTTGATTACTAGGAGTACTTCATCTACCATTGTAGCAGTGAAGACATCACTTCAGGATAGATTTGGCATGACAGACTTGGGTTTATTGCACTAATTCCTTGGAATTGAGATTTCATAGTCAGCTTCACAGATTACTCTCGCACAACCCAAGTATACTCTTGATCTACTTGCATGGTTTCATATGACTACTTGCAAACCACCTATGACTCCCTTTCTTTTTGGAGTCAAGCTTGAGACTTCCTGTACTACACCATTGGTTGATGCTACGTTGTATTGACAACTTGTTCGTAGTCTTATATACTTGACTCATACCAGGCCAGACATTGCCTATGCAGTAGGCATGGTTTTGAGATTCATGTATAAACCTCTTCAACTACATTGGAAAGAAACTAAGACGATCCTTCACTATATTCATGGTACTCTTGGGTTTTGGATTCACTACAGAGTTGGTTCATCGCTTGAATTGGTTGGTTATATAGATTTAGATTGGGCTGGTGACACTGAGCATCATAAGTCCACTTCAGCTTACAAATTTTCACTTGGTTCAGGTCCTATCAGTTGGTCTAGCAAGAAGCAAAATGCTATTGCTATATCATCCACAAAGGTAGAGTTCAGTGGGGCTATTAACTCAACTACTGAGGCTATATGGCTTCAAGGCATTATTTCTAAGTTTGGTACTCCTTTCAGGCAACCTATAGTCATCTATTGTGACAACCAAAGTACTACTCAGATATGCAGGAATCTGGTTCAACATCAATGAAACAAACATATAGAGATTCATATGCATTACATTTGAGAGTTGATTCATGGTCAGATCATTGACTTAGTCTTTTGCAAGTCTTTAGAGTAGGTTGCTGAAATCTTCACCAAACCCTTCACAGAGAGAAAGTTCATTCATCTACGAGCTTTTCTAGGTGTGTAGTCTATATCAACATCATCATCATCCTTGGGGGGGGGGGCTTTCTAGTCTTCTCCACTTCTCTCTTTTTTTGAGGATATTTTTTTCCCACTGAGTTTTCTATCTTACTCTATTTTTTAGAGAGACTGCATTGTACATGGGTACCTTATTAGGCTAGTATCTGGGACCCATTTTATCCATTCCCACCTAAGTTATGCTTAAGGGGGGTGTTATTGTATACATTAATGCTTGCATACACATAAGTTGACCTAAGCCTACTTAGGAATTTATTGTGTAGGCTGATATTTTCTTGATATTTTTCTTAGCTAGTTTATACGTTGGAGAGGTGTTGAAACACCTCAACACCTCCTACTTGGATATTTCTCCTTTATAAGGAGACCCCTGATTGTCTACTAAATAGGTTGATTGCATACAGTTTGGTGTGTTCACTATGCTTGATTTATATCTTTGTGATTGGTGGTTTCTTCATAAATGATATGGATGAATGCAATGATAAAGATTCTTAGAATAAAAAATTATAAACAAATTAAATGCAACTAAATGATAATGAAAATGATTAAATGTAATGATATAAATGCTCAGAATATCAATTCTAAAAAACTTAATGAATCTAAATGATAAATGATATGGTTTAATGCAATGATAAATATGGTGTATAGGTGAAGCCATTGCACATCGATCACAAAAATTCAAATCCCACATAGAAGATAGCTATGAGGAGAATACATTTATGCATTCACAATCTAGGGTTAGGAAAGGAAACATGGAGGAAATTGATAGTAATATTAGGGATATGTTGGATGAAGAAACAAATGGATATTTGTGGGTGTTGTATAAAACTTCCATGTAGTGAGCACTTAATTTGATTTAGTATAGGATAATATGCACCAAGGTATGAGAAACCAAAGTGACCATGTATCGTATGCATAAGATTGGCTCAACAAACAAGAAGGTTATTCCAACATCTCACAGACACAAGGAACTTTGGTGGGAATGATGCTAAAAAACCACAAATAGAAGGAATGCCTTAGGGTAACTCAAGGTCTTAAGAGGCCTTGGTGGATACTACGTGAGATAAGCTAAGAAAGAACAATGAAAAAATCCACTAACTATACCCCTATTTTCACCATTCAAAGAACACAATGGTATGATGGATCATGGTGACCTTGAGTAGGCAAAGTAGGAAGCTCAAACGAAAGATAAAAAAAGATCTAAAAGTACCAAAGAAATAACAAACATCTCAAGTACCTTTTTTCCATAGGGATGATGGATGGGGTTGATGTGACTTGATATGAGGAATGATATATCCTACTAAGACCAAAGATGGATAACAAAATCGAGGATTTTGATGACAATAGATAATCAAGATATATGATACTCAAGGGGATAGGAGGATCTTGTTGAAGCACCAGTTATAGGGGAATGTAGTCTTGACAACACACAAGAATGGTTGACAGATATATGGTACCTAAGGACAAGTATGTACAAGGATGACCCTAAATGAGGATAATGAACTGACACTATTCCCTAGAATTGATTAATAGGAGGAACAAGATTTGATCAACATGATGTACAATATATAAAAATGATGGTGCTATGCATAAACCTACTTGTAGGATGTTCATATTTTAATTATCTTGTATGTTTTTTAGGATGTGTCCAAAACAAGTGGATGAAGATCAATAATTAGGATAGTAATCCAACTCATTTAATGCTTAGCTATAGATATTTGTTGATAGGTGGAACCCTATATACAAGGATGGATGGGATAAAGTCATGTTAGGACAAGTAGGATAATGGAACTACCCCTTATGTATAGCATTTGTTGCCAATTTTCCACCACATAACTCATTCAAGGTGCCGCTAGGGGTGATTTTCACCATAGGATAACTTATTTATCTTTACTATTTATCTTTGTTTTCAATGTTACAATTTTTTTATTTTTTTTGTTTTTCTATTTTTGAAAAGTGGGATAACTCAACTTATTCAAGCATAGAACCTTTTGAGGTGGATGATATTGATGGGTTCATCCACATGTTTTCCCTTTGTAGTAGAAAATTTTTATATTCCTAAAGTCATACTTTGTCATAATGATGTAAGGACCCAACCAGTTAGGCTGAAAATTGCCTTTCTTTTCTCAGTAATATCAGTTCCTCTGATTCTCTTTAACCACAGGATCACCAATTTAAAATTGAAAAGGTTTGATCTTCTTGTTATAGCTTCTTCTAAGTTGATTTTTATATGCTTAAAGGTGTTTGTAGGCATTGAGGTTTCATTCATCAAGAAGCTCTAATTGACTCAAACGAGCAACCTAATACTCCTCATCATTAATAATATTTCTCAATGAGATGTGCAAGGATGGGAGTTCCACTTTGATCTACATGATAGCCTTGAAAACATAAACTAGGAAGTATGGATTGGTGCTAGTAGGGGTATGAATTCTTGTATGCTAAGCCCAAAGGATGAGGTTAAGATGGAGGTTCCAATCATGGCCAATTTCATCAACAATCTTTTTGAGGATTTTTTAGTATATTTGTCTAGGTTGTCTCTCTTGATCATTTCCTTTGGGTTAGTAGGGAGTATACCAATGGTGTTGGATATTAAATTGTTCACAAATATTGCAAACATATTAATTTTTGAAGGGTCTACCATTGTTAGTGATAATGGTGGGTGAAATACCATAATGGCAAATGATATGTGTGGATCCCTTTTCCAAACTTGCACGAACAAAGAAAACAAATCACATTGTTAAGCCAAAAATGCAAGGTTAGAATAAGAATCCCCCATAAAATCGACTTGCATTGTTAAAGAACAAGGAAAAAGATTAAATAAATGAGCAAATACAAACAAAGATAACTATTCCTATTCTAAAACAAAGAAAGCACTTGATCTTATGGGGGGATTGGTGCTATTTTGATGTGGAAAATAGCCCTTTCCCAACCCCTTTTTGATAAGCTCAATGATGAAACTGATATGGAAATGCTATGAAGAATGATATGGATTCAAATGACAATGATGCATTTGTGCATGATATTGTGGAGGATTTGTTGAAGAATGAAGCCTTCTATTTATAAAATGTCAAATGCTAAGAGTTCTCAAAATAGAGCAATGTGGGATAAAGGTTTGACCAATGAGATGAAGCCACTTGTCAACTTGTGATAGGTTGAGGAATGAGCACATTTTGGTGAATGTGCCAAAGAGGGAGAGATTCAAATTTGAATTTGAGAGTTAAATGTTGAGTTTGACCTTGTGCAAGAGACATGTAAGAGACATGTAAGGCCTCATAAATACTTTGTTGGATGTACATGTCAAATTGGGGGGAGATTCAAACTTGGAGAATATTCTCCCTTTATGCCAAGTTGAAAGTAAATAAAGATTTTGATAAATCAATTAAATGCAATTTCATGTGCAAGTGGCAAAATCTAGATAATACAAGTGATTAGGATTAGCATTTAATCATGGTTTAGATTAATTAAGATGATATTAGATGTTTTGACCCATTTGACTTAGATTTAGGGATTTAAATCAAATCAAAGGGAGACGAAAGGTGATAAAGATTTAGTTAAATAAATATTTGATTTATTTAGCTAAGGAGGATAATGATAGGATCAAATTAAATAAAGTTAATTTATTTAATTTTAGATGGACGATCTTTAGAGATTAAATCAATTAAACTTGGTTTATTTAATTGATGGGCAAATATGAACTAATAAAATGCATGATGTCAATTTCACGTGTCTACATTTTGCCCCTCTTTGAAGCAATGTACTTGTTGTGTTGGTTCAAAGAATAAACTTGCCGCGATCAAAATTAAAAAGGTTTATGATTTTTTTGGATGCCCCAGCGAAAAGAAGTACACTGGTACATTGCCCCCTCGAGAGATCGAGCAAAAAGATTCGATTTGAGGGTCGATCTCGCGATAAAGAGGTTCAAAATGGATGGTATGGATGATTGCGATGATGATGCGATAATGCCTATATGATTATGTAATAGATGTTTTATGCAAATGTATGATTTATGAGATGCTTAGACTAACAAATCTATATTTTGATGATGACTATGTATGTGAGATGATATGTCAAATGTTGATGGTTTGTGGATGCATGATGGATGCATTGGTGATGTTATGTTAGCATGGAGAGAAGAAATAAGAAATGAGATGATGACAAGAGGATCCAACAAGTCCATGATCTGACGAGACTTTATTAGAAATGATGATGATGATAGATGATTTTTTTCTTATCAAGGATTGGGATTTTAAAAGGGCTACTTACCTTATGTTTGATAACACATGTAGATACGATGCATCAAGGTATAAAGAACCAGGATGGTGTTGTACCTAGTGCATTGGAATTTGACTCAACAAACAGATAGGAGTATTCTTGTTCACACTTGACATACAAAAACCTTGATAGGACGTACCTAACAGAGCAAGTATTCGCCAAGTTATTTTACAAGAACATCCAACAAGCACAGTAGACAAAAGATAATGATCGTTGCCCCATTCCTATCTCTCTAAATCCTTCATTCAGATATCATCGAGAGGTCCTTGGAATGAGCGCAATAAGATAAATCAAAAGAAAAGATCAAGTACACAAACAAGCCAATGTTCTTCATATCTCGAGCCAAAGGTATGTGTTTTTATAGGATAAGAATCCAAGGTGATATCCAAAATGATGCCCATTGTCGGAACGATATATCCTAGGACATACATTGTATAGGATGATGATGGGTTGATAAGTTGATTGATAGGTTGATATAAGGTTGATTGACATGTTTGAAAATGATCAAGAGTTTGATTTTGCATTTAATGGTTTGTTGCTTTGATTTTGATTTTGTGTTTGAAGTTTGCTTCTGCTGATTGTTGTGGTTGTTTCTATTTGTTTTGCTAAAGTGAAAGTGAAAGTGAGATGAGACGGATGGATTTTTTCAAATATTTGGATGTTTTGACATTTTTTGGAATGTTTTGAGGCTGTTTTTGGTATTTTCAAGATTTTACAAATGTTTTGATTTTTGATTTTTTCAATGTTTTGGGGTTTTGTGTCTTTTGAATTTTTTTGTATTTTGATGTTTTTTTGGATGTTTTTGGATTTTTATGTCTCGGGGGCTAATCAAAGATTAGCCTTGCCTACGTTTAAGCTCAAAGACGAATAGTTCGGATTTCCATGTTTTGATGTTTTTGTTTTGACTTGTTTTGGATTTTGATATGTTTTGAATGTTTTTGGATTTTTTTATTTTTTGATGTTTTTTAGATTTTTTGCATGATTTTGACGATTTGGATATGGATGTGTGTGATGATATCAGTGCTTTGTTTAAAATTTTGTTCAAAACCAAGCTAAGGTTGACTGATCGAATTGATGGATTGAGGACAATGGTAACATTGTTGAGGATACACAACAATGCAAGGATTGATTGATTAGGATTGATCATGATAACATTGTTGAGGATGCACAACAATGCAAGGATAGGGTTAAGAAACACAAGGATTAAGATGTCGATCAAATTAATGATGATAAATTTTTTGAGGATGCACAACAATGCAAGGATTGTGTTAAGAAACACAAGGATTGGGAAAGATATCCCAAAGATGACGAGGGATTGGTTGGATTTGATTGATTAGGATTTTGAAGCTTGGTTTGAAACAAAAGATGTTTTTGATGATTTGATGTGACATTGAAGGATGTGTTAGATGAGACTGATATTGATTGTTTGGATTGATGTTCAATAAAAGATGAAGACTGATAAGGAATATCTTCTCGTCAAAATATACCATGGGCTGGTGACACTAAGCATCATAAGTCCACTTCAAGTTACAAATTTTCACTTGGTTCAGGACCTATCAGTTGGTCTAGCAAGAAGCAGAATTCTATTGCTATATCATCCACAGAGGCAGAGTTCAGGGGGGTTGTTAACTCAGCTACTAAGGCTATACGGCTTCAAGGCATTCTTTCTGAGTTTGTTACTCCTTTCAAGCAGCCTATAGTCATCTATTATGACAACCAAAGTACTATTCAGATATGTAGGAATCTAGTTCAGCATCAAAAAACCAAACATATAGAGATTCATATGCATTACATTTGAGAGTTGATTCATAGTCAGATCATCGACTTAGTCTTTTGCCAGTCTTTAGAGCAGGTTGCTGACATCTTCACCAAACCCTTCACTAAGAGCAAGTTCATTCATCTATGACCTTTTTAAGGCATACAATCTATATCAACATCATCATCCTTGGGGGGGGCTTTCTAGTCTTCTTCACTTCTCTCTTTTTTTGAGGATAGTTTTTTCCCACTGATTTTTCTATCTTACTCTATTTTTTAGAGAGATTGCATTGTACATGGGTACCTTATTAGGCTAGTATCTGGGACTCATTTTATTCATGCCCACCTAAGTTATGCTTAAGGGGGGTGTCAGTGTATACATTAATGCTTGCATACACATAAGTTGACCTAAGCCTACTTAGGCATTTATTGTGCAGGCTGATATTTTCCTGATATTTTTCTTAGCTAGTTTATAGGTTGGAGAGGTGTTGAAACACCTCAACACCTCCTACTTGGATATTTCTCCTTTATAAAGAGACCCCTAACTGTCTAATAAATAGGTTGATTGCATACAGTTTGGTGTGTTCACTATGCTTGATTTATATCTCTGTGATTGGTGGTTTCTTCATAAATGATATGGATGAATGCAATGATAAAGATGCTTACAATAAAAAATTATAAACAAATTAAATGCAACTAAATGATAATGAAAATGATTAAATGTAATGATATAAATGCTCAGAATATCAATTCTAAACAACTTAATGAATCTAAATGATAAATGATATGGTTTAATGCAATGATAAATATGGTGTATAGGTGAATCCATTGCACATCAATCACAAAAATTAAAATCCCACATAGAAGATAGCTATGAGGAGAATACATTTATGCATTCACAATCTAGGGTTAGGAAAGGAAACATGGAGGGAATTGATAGTAATATTAGGGATATGTTGGATGAAGAAACAAATGGATATTTGTGGGTGTTGTATAAAACTTCCATGTAGTGAGCACATAATTTGATTTAGTATAGGATACTATGCACCAAGGTATGACAAACCAAAGTGACCATATATCGTATGCATAAAATTGGCTCAACAAACAAGAAGGTTATTCCAACATCTCAGAGACACAAGGAACTTTGGTGGGCATGATGCTAAAAAACCACAAATAGAAGGAATACCTTAGGGTAACTCAAGGTCTTAAGAGGCCTTGGTGGATACTACGTGAGATAAGCTAAGAAAGAACAATGAAAAAATCCACTAACTATACCCCTATTTTCACCATTCAAAGAACACAATGGTATGATGGATCGTGGTGACCTTGAGTAGGTGAAGTAGGAAGCTCAAACGAAAGATAAAAAAAGATCTAAAAACACCAAAGAAATAACAAACATCTCAAGTACCTTTTTTCCATAGGGATGATGGATGGGGTTGATGTGACTTGATATGAGGAATGATATATCCTACTAAGACCAAAGATGGATAACAAAATCTAGGATTTTGATGACAATAGATAATCAAAATATATGATACTCAAGGGGATAGGAGGATCTTGTTGAAGCACCAATTATAGGGGAATTTAGTCTTGACAACACACAAGAATGGTTGACAAATATATGGTACCTAAGGACAAGTATGTACAAGGATGACCCTAAATGAGGATAATGAACTGACACTATTCCCTAGAATTGATTAATAGGAGGAACAAGACTTGATCAACATGATGTACAATATATAAAAATGATGGTGCTATGCATAAACCTACTTGTAGGATGTTCATATTTTAATTATCTTGTATGTTTTTTAGTATGTGTCCAAAACAAGTGGATGAAGATTAATAATTAGGATAGTAATCCAACTCATTTAATGCTTAGCTATAGATATTTGTTGATAGGTGGAACCCTATATACAAGGATGGATGGGATAAAGTCATGTTAGGACAAGTAGGATAATGGAACTGCCCCTTATGTATAGCGTTTATTGCCAATTTTCCACCACATAACTCATTCAAGGTGCCGCTAGGGGTGATTTTCACCATAGGATAACTTATTTATCTTTACTATTTATTTTTGTTTTCAATTTTACAATTTTTTTAATTTTTTTTGTTTTTCTATTTTTGAAAAGTGGGATAACTCAACTTATTCAAGCATAGAACCTTTTGAGGTGGATGATATTGATGGGTTCATCCATAGGTTTTCCCTTTTTAGTAGCAAATTGATATATGCCTAAAATCATACTTTGTCATAATGATGTAAGGACCCAACCAGTTAGGCTGAAAATTGCCTTTCTTTTCTCAGTAATATCAGTTCCTCTGATTCTCTTTAACCACAGGATCACAAATTTAAAATTGAAAAGGTATGATCTTCTTGTTATAGCTTCTTCTAAGTTGATTTTTATATGCTTAAAGGTGTTTGTAGGCATTGAGGTTTTGTTCGTCAAGAAGATCTAATTGACTCAAACAAGCAACCTGATACTCCTCATCATTGATAATATTTCTCAATGAGATGTGCAAGGATGGGAGTTCCACTTTGATCATCATGATAGCCTTGACAATATAAACTAGGGAGTATGGATTGGTGCTAGTAGGGGTATGAATTCTTGTATGCTAAGCCCAAAGGATGAGGTTAAGATGGAGGTTCCAATCATGGCCAATTTCATCAACAACCTTTTTGAGGATTTTTAGTATATTTGTCTAGGTTGTCTTTGCTTGATCATTTACTTTGGGTTAGTAGGGAGTATACCAATGGTGTTGGATATTAAATTGTTCACAAATATTGCAAACA
The DNA here is from genome assembly GCA_007258455.2 of Sequoia sempervirens. NCBI lineage: Eukaryota > Viridiplantae > Streptophyta > Pinopsida > Cupressales > Cupressaceae > Sequoia > Sequoia sempervirens. The sequence continues at coordinate 54,032 of VDFB02260576.1, read as the reverse complement.
TATTGATTTTTGAAGGGTCTACCATTGGTAGTGATAATGGTGGGTGGAATACCATAATGGAAAATGATATGATATAGGATAAATTTTGAGATTTGGATGCTTATGATGAAGGTGAGATGGATAGATTCCATCCACTTTGTGAAGTACTTGATGGTGGTGATAATGAACATGCGTCCATTGGATGAGGATGGATGTATCTTGTCAATGAGATCAAGACCCCATTGAGAGAAGGGCCATAGTGAAGTGATGGGTTACAACACTTTATAGGGTACATGCATTAAGTCCATATTGTTGATAATGGAGATATTTCTTGACATACTCACAATAATTATGTTCCATTGTGGTCCAATAGTATCATATTTAAAGAAGCTTCTTATAAGGACTATACCACTAGTATGAACACCACAAATATCACTATGCACTTCTTGCGATGTGAGGTTAGCTCATGTCATGTTTAGACATCACAGTAAAGAACCATCATAGTTTTGATGATATAAGTTATCACCTAGAGTGGTGTAGTAGGATGAGCATTGGATGAATGACTGGCATTGTTTAGAGGTGAGGTTAGGTGGAAGGGTGTTATCATAGAGATAGATGTAAATGCTATGTTACCATAGGGACTCATGACCAATGATCTCACACACCATCTCCATATTAGGAATTTGTATGGGGATAAGAAGTTGTTCGACTAGGAATTCACATTCATGTCTATCATGATGCATGTCCAACAAGGATCCAATAGTAGTCATTGCATTTGTAGCCTTATTCTATAGATGATTAATTTTCTCAAAGTGGATATAAACAAAATACTTCTTGAATTCATCCACCATACACTTGTAAGAAAGCAACTTATCATCTCTCATTTGGAACTCATTGTTATCCTATTTGATTATGAGTTGAAAATCACTATAGACTTGTAGTCAACTTATGTTCCAATATTCTTCCATTCTCAACCCAGTGAGTAAAGCTTTATACTCTGCTATGTTATTGATACATGGGAAAGCTAATCTAGATTAATTAGGGATAAAATCACCTTGAGGGGTGATAAAGAGGATATCTTCTCCAGACCCATGCTATGTATATAAACTATCAAAATATAATTTTAATGATGTTTGTTTTGTGATATTAAAGATGGACTCATCAGGGAAGTTTGTAACCAATCGGTAGTCCTTGAAACAAGTGGAGCCTCAACTAACTCACCTGCAATGATTTGGCCTTTGATAGATTTATTGAATTTTCTTAAAAGCATAACCCACTTAGCCATATGGCATGTTAAATATGTTCCTTATAAAATATATTTAAGTGGATCAACTTTTGATATGAGCTTGACGAAATGGTTGAGCATATAATGCCTTAGTTTTTGAGTGTTGAAATTCGCTACTAGAAATATTTTTTCCATGAGGGTGTAGTTTATTTTGTAACCAACTAAAGTGTGGTTGATGTAATATATTTCTCTTTCTTTCCCATTCTCATCATGTTGAGCAAGAGTATCTCCAATACAAATGAGGTAGTTGATATGTATAACAATAAAGGTTTCCTTGAGGTAGGAGGCATGAAAACAAGTGGATTAGCTAGATATTTGTTGACCTTATTGAAACCTTGTTGACAAGAGGACTTCCATTTGAATGTTTTATCTTTGTGGAGAAAAAGGTTGAAAGGTTGGCACTTCTTAGCAAGTTGGGATATTAAACTTCAAATAGATTATAAATTCCCTTGAAGACTTCTCAATTGTTTGAGTGTCCTAGCAGGACGCTTATCCATGATTGATTAAACCTTTGTAGGCTTGACCTCAATTCCTCTTCTAAATATAATGAAACCCAATGTTTTAGTTGATATAAATTTGACCATACACTTTTTAGGATTGAATCTCAATTGATATTGCTCTAACGGACCAAAGATGTGTTCAAGAATAGTTGGGTGTTATTCTCTTGTCTTGGATTTACCCACCAAGTCATCCACATAGTCCTCTATGATTATATGAATGATTTCATGGAATATAACATTCATTTCTCTCTGCTACATAGCACCAACATTCTTCAAGCCAAAAAGGCATGACTTGATAACAAAAATTACCCCATGGGGTTGTGAAGTAATGTTTATGTTGATCTTCCATTGTAGTTTGGATTTGGGTATATCCTAAGAATCCATCCATGAGGGACAACATGACATGACCTGTTATGAGATCAGCAAGCATATGAATTTTAGGTAGCGATAATTCATCCTTTGGACAAGCCTTATTCAAGTATCTAAATTTGGTACAAATATGTATGCCACCAATGGGTTTAGCAACTAGAACTATGTTGGAGATCAATTCAAAATAATCAATAGGTCAAATGAAACCCATTTCAAGTAGCTTTTCCTATTCAAATTTGAATAATAATGTAACTTGAGGATGCATCTTTCTAAGTTTCTATATGACTATTTTTGCATTAGGATTAACAACCAAATAATTTACAACAAGGGTTGGATCTAGCCTAGGCATATCAACATAAGACCATACAAAAAAATAAGATTCCTACTAGACAATGTTAGAAAATATTTGATATTCCTTGAATGACAAGGAAGATGCTACATATGTGACCTAAGGTGTTGCTTCAATTTTCATTTTAATCTTTGTAGTCTCCTCTATCAAGATATTATATTTCTCCATTCATCGTGTACCCATAAGGGGAAGATTAATGTCCTCATATATTGACCCCTCAAAGAGGTTTCCATTAGAAGATATGTCCTTTTTTTTTACTATTTATGAATCTAAAAGTGCTTTGGGAAGGTTTTCACTAGAAGATTACATTTTTGTTTTTACTATTATGGCTAAGGAATTCATCTTCCCCAAAGTAGGCATGTTGATTAAGTGCATATACAAAACTGGATTTTTGGTCTCCAAGAGGCATCCCTTCACATAATCCCATGAATTCTAGGAATACTTAATTGTCTTGGAATATATTTATATGTGCAAAACCACATTGGTCCCAAGCAATAAGTTCAGGGCGACAAAGCGAGAGGTCAATAGTGAGGATGGTGGTCATGAATATTGAGGATAAATCTAAATCATCATATGAATCTTTGATGACCTCTTTTGAGATAGTGTCCATAATGCCAAAAACTATCTCAACATTTTGGGAAGTACTTAATGATGTAGAGGGCTCATCTTGTTTAGATCCATACCCAATTCCATGATGATTTTTTTAATAGGTGGTTCTAGGGGTTGGAGCATACCTTGTTCATGAGGCCCAAGCCTTTTCCTTGATATTTAACTCATTGATCCATTTGATGGGGAATATGATATATCTCCTAGAAATACTCATGGAGAGTATTTTTTCTCTTAGGTTCTTCTCTAGAGAACCACTGACTGGTATCCTCTTCAATTTGTTTTAGATCCAATGTACCTAGATATTGGAAAATTGTGGACCTATAGATCTTAGTAACTGGTGGTTTCTAAAGAGATGTTTTCTAAAAAGTATGTGGAGTGAGAGGCATAGAGCCCACATTGAGTGCATTGTTTACTTCATTTTCTCCACGTCCTTTGTCTTTGACCTTGATCTTAGAAAAGATGAATTCAAGGAGGGTTGATGGATTTGATGATGAAGATATTTTTTTAGGATTGATGTAAGATGATGATGAGCTTGTGTTGGAAGTCACAATATCTATTCTCAAGAAATGAAGAGAATGGGATAATGAAGCCTCCACAAAAATACTCAAAGATATGGAGATCAACATGAGTTGTAACCTCTATTCCATTATGTGGGAATTTTAAGCATTTATGATAGGTGGAAGGGATGGCTTGCATAGCATGAATCCATGGGAAATCAAGGAGAATATTGTATGAAATATCAAGGTCAATGACATGAAATATGGTGTATTGTAGTGTTGGACCAACCTTAATTGGAAGAAAAATAGTACCTTTAGAATCTCTCTCTACATTTTCATAAGATTTGACAGTAACTACCCGAGGATCTAAATTAGCTTGATTGTATCCCACTTGTTTTATGAACTTCAATGTACAAAGATTCAAGGCATAACCATTATCCAACAAAACTAATTTTACCTTGTGTTCTTCAAAGAGGACTTTAATATGTAAGGGAAAATTATGGGATGGGTCAATGGGTGGCATATCATTTTGATTGAAGGCTAGTTGATGGGCAAATGATGCATGCCCCAATAATTCTTGGAATTGGGTAGGATCAATGTACGCATGCACACAAGAATAATGCAAAGCTTTAGTCGGGATCTACTCATAGATAGATGATGAATTTAGGAGATCTAGGATGGAAATCTATGCAGGGGTCTTCCTAAGATGGTACAAAATGTTATAATGGGAGATATTTTGGATTAATTGAATGGACCTTGGATAGTAATCCTACCACATCTAATGGATACATCATATTGAGGTTCTTTATCTTTTTACCTTGATCATAGCCATGCATAAATACCCCCGAGTGATGCACATGACTACATTATCATAGTTTAAAGTGATCTTATTGTAATTGACATTGTTGGTCTTATTATTTTGATTATTTACTTGATTTTTTTTTCAAACCAAGATTAGTGGTGGAGGTGCTAGGGCCTTGAGAGTTATTTAGAAATGAATTTTGATATAAAAATTTAAGCATTAGACAAAGAGGATTGAATCCCCTCCACAACTTCATCACCTTTATGAATAAGATCTTGGACATGTAATTCTTAAGTTACATGCACTTGTCAGTGGAATGTCCCTTAATCCTATGATAATCACAATACTCATTATCCTTGAACCTTGTAGGCTTTGGTTTTGAAAGATCAAATGGTTGGATTGTTAGGTATGAGACCATGTTTGATTGTACCAATTTACATAAAGCATCTAGTGGTTCTCCAAGAGGAGTGAAGTTGTGTTTAGAATTTCTTTGATTATTTGATCGAGGTGCACCTTGAGGGTCTAATTTGGTGTTTGTACTAGGATGGGTGGTTGTAGTTTGATTTACATTCACTATGTTGGTAACTTGGACACATTTAGTTGTGATGTAGAAAAGAGTGACCTAATAAATTATGAACTAATTAGATCAATTTTTTTAATCACATATTGGAACACAAGCCACCAATGGTTTGAAGGCTTGGTTGTTGTCCCTCAAGAAGAGCCAAGATAGGGTTGGTGGGGACTTTGTTCCTTTGTTGTAATTATTAAAGTTGATTGAAGAATAACTAGGTCTAGGTTAATATAGAGAGGAACCTAGCACCAAAAATTGGAGCAAAATGTCGAGGACATTGGAGCGTCTTTCTATCATCTGAGAAATAATACAAGATTTTTAGAGAAAATGTGTAGAAACCAAAAGTAGATCTGTGATGGCGATGGAGAGAGGAACCTACCATAAAAAAAATGGGGAAAACTTTTTAGGAGAATATAGCATCGCTCTAGCATCTGAGCAAAAACTATTTTTTTTTACTTATGTGGACCTTATATGACCTAAATGTTTGCGATGTTCCACTTTCCTTCTGTTATAATGATTTGAGACCTAAAAATTGAAAGGGTAAAAAAGGTTATGTTGTGTAGTGGCATGCCTCATTCAAACCCTATGTTGATTTTCCCACCTCCACAACAATAATGACAAAAGAGAATGTTTGTTTGTGATGAACAAAGGCAAAAAATATGATAAAGACTTGTGTAAATGAAATAGCATTAAATTAATTTACCATATGTGTGAAACCCTTGTTGGAGTGATGTTGTATCATAAGCTTCCACAAGGAGTTGATGAAGAAGGAATAAAAAAACTCCTCGAATACCTACAAAAGAGTACACGTAACAAAACAATCCTCACAAATAGAGAGCTTTAGAAATCATGTGGAGAAGAATAGAGAAATAAAGAGAGAGAATGCTTATTGATAAATAATTTGTCTCTCTCTAAATGAGAGAGAGAGAGAGTTTTTTGCATATGCATCCCAAGTACTTTTCAGAGAGTGAGGTCGACAAGGCACATTGTGCAATGTAACAAGACTGAAATTTCAAGTTTAAAGTTTTGGAGCTAATGGGAAGGATGCTAATATGGAGCACTAGTGTCCTGGTGAAATTTGTCTTTGAAAGGCCAATTAACAAGGGACTAAACCAAGTTTCTTAATCAAGCCCCAAAATGGGTACATCATAAGCAGAGATCAACACATGTACTTTAAATCAAGTGAAAAAACCAACATGAAAGAATAAGCAGTGATAATTGTGATGCTACATTTAGCAAAATGAAATTACATTCATACACACACTAAAGTATGGAGAAACTGAATCTATTTACCAAATTTTTGAAGGAATAAAATGTCGCTAAGTTGAGAGATGTGCTAGCTTTCAAGCTTTGGATTCTATGAGTCACAAAACACATGGCATAAATCATACACACATACATACATTTTATAATTCAATAAACACAAGATGAGATAAAGCATACATGGAGCATACATGGAACATACGGGAAGAATAAATGATGCATACATAGATCATACATGAAGCATACATGCATCATATATGAAAGATACATAAACAAAGTTGGTGATTCATCTCTAGCACTATCTAAAAGTGAAAATACAAGTAAACAATGAAAAAATCCAAGTCAGCAAGGTGAAAGAGACCTTTGTATGAAATATTGTCTCACCACCATGCGTTGTCCCCAAAATGTATCAAAGAGAAAACTAAAAATTCTTAAAAGGAGAAAAAAGAATGTAATGAGTTGATTGATTTCTTTAAAGAGAGAAGACATACAAATAGACAATGGAGAAATCAAGATGGAAGAAATAGAATACATAACCCTAGCACTAGCTTGCTTTGTCACTAGGAGTCATGTAGATCAAAATATGACCATGGATCATGGGATAAAAAACCTCATTATGCTAGGTGATCATGAGTGTGAAAATTCATGTCCTATGAAGCACACAAGATAGAAAGTTGTGTTATGCTAGGTGGATTATAGGGTACAAAGATTCATAGGCTAGCAAGTTGTGGTATCTTAGGTGATCGTGTATTGTTAACACCTCAAGGAGCATACAAATGAAAAATGTCTCAAGGGGTAAATTGATAACCATGCCCCAAAGAATGTTATGAAAATATCGCCATAGGGGGCACATTAATAAGCCACAACTTAGGAGGCATGAATGAAGACGGGTGTATCTATAGATGCACAAATGGATAGACAATATACCCCCTTAAAATATTAGCATGCATAGTATGCAAATATTTCAAGGAAAAGAAAAAGGGGGAATAAAAAAGAGGATATTTGTATGAAGGATGCACACCCAAAGAACAAGTTTTCACTACCCCCCAGAATACAGGTGAAGATAACCATAAAAAATAATATTGTGTTGCTATCAAAAAATGGATTCAATCGCAATGTGATGATAGAGGTGGCTTGATCCATAACAATGGAGACTCATTCATTATGATATAGAGAATAGAATGTTTAATATGAAAAATTAATTGGATAGGGGTGATTCTCATCATCGCTTGTTATTTGAAGAAAGGAGAAGTGTGAGAACATGTGTTGAAAAGGTGTTAATTTTTTTCACACAAGGCTCAACATTCACTAGTGGAATGGCCGAGAGTTTGATGATATACACAGAAAGGAAGTGTTGATTGATTATTTTGTGGAAAATTTTTGCATGTCAAAGAAGGAACATTGATCAAGTGGGCCTTGAGTAGACTAAAAAAAATACATTCTTTTTGAGATAGAAGAGAAGTAGGTAGAGTAGGAAGTAACCCTTTCTATTGTGGAGAGAATTTTTATTTTGAATTGAAGAAGAAACCATCAATGATGGAGGGGATGTGGATAGTGGAGAAGTACAACAAAACCTTATTTAGAAAAGTGTGGTGTCATTGTTGAATGCACACAAGACAACTAAGAGGGGGGTGAATTAGTTGTATATTAAAACATCCAAAACCCTCATAAACATTTAGATCCACATCAATTTAATTAACCCTTAAACTGTTAGAATAATTTAGCATGAAAGCAAATAACTAAAACTGAAACACATCAACACCATTCACAATAGAACACTAGATTTACATGGAAAACCCAAGAAGGGAAAAACTACGGTGAGGATTATCTCACAATATAAAGTAATCACAACACTGAATACAAAAGGATCACTATCAGAGGGCTCACTACCCAAAAGAAAGAAGGGCTCATTGCCAATGGCTCACTACCAATGGCTTACTACCAAATTACAAAAAATAAGAAATAATAATGTTACAGTGATAAATCCATCTCAATTCAATAGAAGAATCCACCACAACATCACCAACACATTCACAACCTTCTTGAAGATTGTAGACACCTTTTGCAAGATGCTTCTAGTAGTCTAAATCATTAAGCTCACATTGCACTTCACAAATTTTCTCTTCACACTTCTAAAATTTTCATCACACACTTCACAACTCAATTCTCCATCAACTCATCACTTTATTTACACCTTCAACCTTGAAAGCATTCTCCAAGGTCGGCTATGCACATAAACCATGTAAATTCAAATTAGGTTGGCTGCCAAAAAAATTCTTGTCGTGGAAAGGAATGAAAGCAGACCACACCACATCTTAACTCAGACCTAAATACATTCATACACACCACACCACGCTTCCACAATTATCGAAGAAAATTTGTAATTAGTGTAAACACCCAAGGTCAGCCAAACTTGTGTAAACACCATTAGCATTTAAGTACACACCAAATATGACTCATGGACCACACACCACATTTGAACATAATCTGGAATATTCCACAAACACCCAAAAATTGAACAAATTCCTTTGCAACAACTTTCACTTGAAGAATGTACACACACAATACACAGCCAATCTTTCACACACTGTTATTCAAGAAACCAAATTCCAAAGCACTAAATCACAAAAAAAAAATTACTATAGGTAGATATGATCATTATTAGCATACTTCTAGAATTGCAAGACTAGAACCCAAACTATGGAGAAATATGAAGCAAAACCATTTCTCCCAAACACCACTATAATATGCAGTTCACACATTAGTGAACATAAACCCCTCTACACAATGATCCAAACAAATAAATTTTGGATATAGAACCTTTGAACACCTTTTACCAACATATCCAAACCACATAAGATCTTAAATATAGAAGAAATGTGGAGAAAAACCATAACAAAAATTTGTATACCAAAACACCTTTACAACACACTGTTTCCTCTTTTATTCAAATTAAATCTCAAAAGCACTTGGAAACCAAGCACCAAAGACACATAATCATCATCTTTAGTGCTTTGTCATCATTACTAAACCAACAACATCCACAAATAGAAAATTATCAAAGCAACACCATAGGTTGACACTAGTAACACTTACTAATGACAACATAATGTAACTAATCAAAGCATCAACACAACCAATCATCAATGACAACACAAACATAAGCCTACAACAATCTCCCCCAAGCTTGTTGACATCAATGACAACACAAACTACTCATGTTTGCAAAAATATCCCCATTTGTCATTGATGGAAACACATGATGTGAAAAAACATCAACAACAAACATAACTTTGATCACCAATGTGTTGCTCCATGTCAACTCTTTCTCTTTCTTTCTCCCACTTACATCATACTCTCCTTTTTCACATTACTCTCTCCCCTTTTACAACTGAACATTTTTCCCATTACTTTTCTTTCCCCCTTTGACATCAATGGAAAATGGCAACACATGCATCTCTTTCCCCATTTGACATTAGTCATGCATACCTCTTCTCTTTATTGCTCTGCATAATCCCTTAGGAGCACACAACAAATTGCATCAACCATCAACCACTCACATATCCTATGACACATATGACAAAGGAAAATACCAATCTGCGCCAATAATTACTCCCCCTAATTACAACAACCAACAAAGACACTACCTACTCCCCCTAAGAGGTAGTCTCCAACATCAGTCTAGAATAAAGAATGAATCTTGGAATCCATTGGATTGATGCATATCCTTATGCATCTAGTTCAAGGAAGGAGGGGTTATAACCCCTAACTTATCCTGGGGATACTCAAAAGTATCCTTAGGAAGAGCCTTAGTGAATATATCAGCAACCTGATCCTCTATGGGCATATACTCAAGCTTCACTTCATTCTTTGCAACCTTCTCTCTCAAAAAGTGATACTAGATTGAGATATGTTTTTTCCTTGAGTACATCACTGGATTCTTTGAAATATTAATAGAACTTGTATTTTCATAGAAGATAGAAATTGGTTCATCATATATCACTTTGATATCCTTCAAGGTTTGCCTCATCCACAACACTTGTGTGTAGCAAGATGTTTTGCAATGTATTCTTCATCTATAGTAGATAAAGCCGGTGAGTTATTTTTTTCTCAACCAAGACACAAATCTGCATCCAAGAAAAAATGCACCACCACTTGTACTTTTCCTATCATCCACACAACCTTCCTAATTAGTATCCTTTGGATACCACAAACCATGTTTCAAAGTTCCCTTCAAGTATCTTAAATATCCTCTTCACTACTGCAACATGTGACTCTCTAGGATCTTCTTGAAATCTTGCCACAAGACAAACTGCATGGGTGATATCTAGTCTAGTAATAGTTAGATATAACAATCCTCCAATCATTGATCTATACTTTCTTTGATCAGCCTTAGGAGATTCATCATTCTTACTTAGTTTCATGTGGTAGATTGGTCTTTGACTTTGAAACTTCTTCTTGCTTTCTTACCATTTTGACATTCCTTGCACACAACTTGATGGGATTTGTAATCTTTGGTAGATCTCTCATAGCTTGAATTGAACTAATCTTCACTAGGTTATCAAAATTAATGTGACACATCCTTCTATGTCATAACCAACTTTCATTAATCTGAGTCATAAATCAGTGACCATCAACACCTTTAAGGTGATAAACATTTCCATATGCCCTTCTTCCAACAACAACCTTAGTTTTGGAGCCTTTTGTGATCTCACATCCATCATCTTGGAACATAATATTATATCCTTTGCTACACATTTTTCCATCACTCAAAAGTTTATGTCTAAAACCATTAACATAAAAAATGTCATTTTTATTATGCTAAATCCATTAAAACTAATTGAACCTATCCACATATCTTAGCAAATGTATCATCAGTAAATTTGACTAGACCTCCTTCATATTTCTCAAGTTTAACAAACTTAATATTGTGACGGGTCATATGATTTGAGTATCCGCTATCAATAATCCGATAGTTCTTCTCCCCTCTCGCATGAAAAGCAATCACCATAGTTCCTTCAGTGTTATTATATGCTTTCAGAGCACTTTCCTTCACACATATCTCAAAGTTAGTAGAATTAGTTCCATCTTTAATAGCCAAGAACAAGCATTCACTATCCTCATCATCTGCATAATTAGATTCATCATCAGATATACCAGCATCTTCTCTAACATAATAACTTTTCTTAATTAATTTACCTTTGTTTTCTTTATTCTTGTCATTTAAAGCTCTGTTTGGACATCTTGAAGCATAATGACTAATCTTACCACAACTAAAACATTTGAAAGGAAACTTACCTTTTTATTTACCAGTACCCTTTTTCATTTTACTCGCAAAGTTTTCTTCAACATCATCAGGATCCTCTTGATCCAATTCTTTAATTTTTTCTAATTTGTCAACCTTAAATCAGTCTCAACTTTTGCATTCCTTGGACCAAATTATCTCATTTCAAAAGAAGATATAGCACCATAGAACTGATCTCTATAATATTTTCTTAAATATTGAACTTCCTCAATAGCATAAAAATTTTGACTAAAAATTTTGACTATAAGATTTAGGCAGAGTTCTTAGTACCTTCTTTACCACTTCCTCTTCTTCAAGATTTCCACCAAAACCTCTAATGGAATTGAGAACTTCGTCCACCTTCTACATGTAGCTTTAATATTTTCATCTTCAAACATCCTCAGGTTTTCAAATATGATCTTTAAATTCTACATATTAGCTTGCTTAACCTTAACATCTCCTTCATATATACTTTCCAACATTTCCCAGATAGCTTTAGCATATTTCAAATGCATAAATTTCACAAGTTCAGTATTAGAAATACCACTTAAAATATCATACCTTGCTTTACCATTGTTTTCATAGGCCTTGATCTCATCATCAATACTTAGACCACCAGTAGGCATAGTATATCTAGTCTCAATAGACTTGCAAACTCCAAATCCAAGAGATACCAGGAAACCTTCCATCCTTGTCTTCCAAAAACCATAGTTTGATCCATCAAACAAAGGAGCATCCCTCTTGTGCACCATCCTAGATCTACCTTAAGCAATTAAACTTTCTTCCAAGGAACCTTGCTCTAATACCAAATTTTGAATGCACACAAGACAACTGAGAGGGGGGGGTGAATTAGTTGTATATTTAAAAATCCAAAACCCTCATAAACATTTAGATACACATTAACTTAATTAAACATTAATCTATTAGAATGATTTAACATGAAATAAAACAATAGAAACTTGTTGATGGGTGTTTTTGCACATTCTCAACATAGGCAGTGCATAAGTGCACTACCTCTCTTGAAAGGCAATCTCCAACAACAAGTTGTTGAAAATTACCCCAAGATCTCTCGAGAGTTAGGTCATGACATGCTTGGAATGAGTGATTTGGTTCAATGTGATCTTGCTGGTAATCATAGGGCAGCCTTACGTGGGTTAAACTAAAAGGGAGTTGGATCCTTGGATGGAGTTCATAATATTTATGATATATTGCTTTATTGTTGTAAGTTCAGGACAATAGTCTCAAACTCCACTTTGATCTTCAAATTTGGCTTTACAATGTGCAATGAACTTTATCTAAAGCACCTATTTAAAAGAAAATTCAAAAGGGAAGGGAATGGAGTAAGTTCCTAGATCTAAAACTACCAATGAACAATGATAATGGAGGACCCTACAGTGGAAAACCTTCCCAAAACAAAGTTCCACTTAACCAAATCAACTTATAGTCTCGTGAAACCATTGCAATCTTCTAAGGTCTGCAAATTTTAAACCTTTCATTCACCATAAAGCATGAGCAAGAGATAGAATTTAAGTGCAACATTTATATAATGTTTAGACTAGCTTTAGACTGTACTTTATCATCAATAAACAATAAAAAGCATGAACATGGAAGGGCGTCAACACAACAAAATTCTTCAAAACCAATGAACAACATTATCTAATCTACCAAAGCAAGCTAAAACACATAGAATAGCAAAGTAAATATATCCAAATTCACTAACTATGAGAAGAATAATCATGTAACATGCAAAGGAACTCAAGAATCCACCAAAATCAATGAATTTCTATTAAAATCCCAACAACATGTCTTAACAACAACTCAACTCTCTCCTAAAAATGAGAGGAGACCCCCTATTTATAGTGTCCAAAAAACAAAATGAATGGCCAAGATTCACTAAAAATTAATTTTTCACCTACCCCCAAATATTTTACAATTTAAAATTACATTTTGTCTTTTAACCTAATTTTTCCTCTTGTGGGCAGCACTGTAGCTCTTTTGTCTTTTAGCTGATTGCCTTGTTGCAACTACTTTGTGAGGAATTCATCATTAAAACTGGATTTCCTTCTTGTTTCTTCACAATCGTGTATTCCATGAATTTGTTGATCAATGTCTGAAGTTTTCTCCATTCCATAATATCGGATTGAAGCACCCAAAAGTTTAATTTCTTTGATTGGTTGGTAATCACATCCCAATCCTTCTTGCACTTGGGAGTATTCTTCATCACTTTCTTGGATTGAGTGAAGGCTTGCAAAAAAAATTGCATGAAATCTAGCGTAAATGCATTTGTGGTTCTGATCTCCATCTTCTTATGGAAGTATGACTTTATCTTATCTGGGTCCAGCTCAACTGTGGGCATATCATAATCAATCATTAGTTTCAGGTACTCCCCATAGGTTGTCCTAGTTTCTTGGACCCAATCAATATTAAGCTCCACTTCATGGAGTACTTGTTCCAATGTTTCCTTCTTGTGGTCAAGGCCCAACTTCCATGTCTCGATGAGCCAATGATCATCTTTTACCAACGGGAGCTCCCTTTCCCATGTTCTTTTAGGCATCTTGAGGATTGCCTCGATTTTAGGATATGTAATCTTGCATAGCTTAGGGAAGTCGGTGCAAAAATTTCTCGTGCCCTCAAGCTACTTTTACACCTCTAAGAACTTGTTGGTTGTCCTAACATCATGGCCAATGCCCATGTTTCCATTGTAGAGGACTTGTTGGAACCAATACTTTGTGGCCTTCATCCAATTCTTTCTCCTTTCTAGCTTGTTAATGTGGTCCTTGGACAACAGTTGTGGTGGCACAAATGACATAGTGGGAAGCTCCTAGGTGGAAGACCATTGTTGAATATAGGTTGTCAATTCTACCACTTGTTCCTTTAGCTCCTCCTTAGAGGTCTTATCCTTATGCATTTGATGCACAATGGTGGCAACAGATACCTGAAGATGGTCGATATTTTTCTCTCTCGCAGTTGTCCCTAGATCGATGAGATGTTGTAGCTAACCCCCTCTTCTCCCATCTCCAGTGTAGCTATCTATACAATCCTTGATCCTTATGCATCCATTGTCATATGGGATCTGACCTTTGGTTTCTTCTCTTTCCTTGTACTTATTTGTGCTCGATCCAAGATGGCTTAGAGTCTCGCCTTTGGATCCCTTGGGGTCAAGGTTTTCTTTTCTAACTTCTTCTTAAGCCACTTAGGCATCTGAGACCCCTCCTATGGTGACTCAATATCACCCTCTCCTTTTGTTTGAATTTCTTTATTCCTGGGAGCCTCTTGCTTTTTCTTTGCTTCTTCATCCAAATCTTGGATGAATATTGTTTCCTTCTCTAGGGATTTGAAGGTTGTGTGCTTTTTGGGGCTTTTTTCCCTTGCAAATGCCTTTTCCTTTTCTTTCTTTTCTTCTTCTTCATGTAGAGGAGGCACTTATTTATCATGCTTGGGGCTCTTCCCCTATTCCTCAGTTGGAGGCTCAATGCTCACCTCCATTTCATCATCTGATTCTTTTTCTTCTTTGAGGGGCTACTTCTCTACTTCTTTTCTAACATTTCTAAGTTGCTTAGCAAAATCCTCCTCAAGCTCTTGGTCGGATGTCTCCATAATGTATTTGGTGCTGACATCTCCTTCATCCTCCTCAAAATATTTTGATTCTTCCTCCTTGCACACCACTTCATCAATCATTAGGTGTTGATATTAAGGATGCTCATGATATTCATCAGCCTCTTCCTCCAATTCTTTGGTTGTTTCTCATGTTTGTCTCTCCAATTCCTCAGAGATCCTCATAGTTGTCTCCATTTTTGGTGGCTCAGGAAGAGGAGGCACTGGGAGACCAACAATAGCTTGTGCCAAGGTAGCTTGCATAGTTGGATTCATTAGGACCCCAGGAAGCTCTGTTGGGATATTTTGAATATGTCAGGCAAGAGCCTCTGGGAGTGAGATAACTGGTATTGTCATTGTTGTTGCAGTGGCTGATGGGAGAGTGGTGGATGGAGACATGGATGAAGAAGAAGGTGGAGAGGTAGTGGCAGAGGAAGAATCTATCACCATTACCTGTGTAGTGGGTGGGGTAGAAGCAAGGTGGACCAATATGTCCATCATTGGCAGAGAAGAAGTGGTTATTGCTTGGGAGACAAGTGGAGGAGTAACTGCGGTGGCAACAATAGCGAGGGTGGAGGTGGCAGGTGGTGACTCTGGCTGCTCAATTTCTCCTTCCTCTCCCTCATGTGGCAAGTCCTCTTCAATGGTGGGAATCTCTATAAATCCACCTATCTTCTTCTATTTCTTGGAAGGCTCACCTTTTGATGCTTTCCTTGAATATACTTTGTGTTTAGGCTGGCATTCAACCATATCCTTTCTCTTCTTTAACTAGGTGGTTGGAGGAGACAATGAAGTTTCCCCAAATGGAGCAGTAGTAGTTGCACTTTCAGTCCCACTCTTAGTCTCATCTTTGAGCTCCCCATATGTTAAAGTGGCTCCTTGTAGCTTCAGTTGGGTGATCTACCCATCAATCCATTATTTTGTCCTTGCCTCTATAGGCTTCATCAGGAGATTGAGGTCATTGACCTCTTCCTCATTCCAGTCAATTAGGGGTAGTGGTAAATTGGCAACTGCATCATATCAAGGATCAACCACTATGTTTTCATCCTCTACTATTTGATCAGGCACAGGAAACAACTTGATTGTATTGACAAAATACGTCCTCATGTGCATGTAGTGCCTCATTCACATTTCTTTGTCATCCCTGCAATTTTCCCAAAAGTCCTCAACATCATGCACATGGGTGTATTCTACCTCGACCATCTTCTTGAGCCTATGATATGGATCCATTCGTGGTCAGGCAGTGTGGAACTCTAGGTTATATTCAGCAAGTTCCTTTTTCTAAATAATCTACACATTGAGATACGGGAAGTGAGTACATTCCTTGGCCGAAGGCAAGGGGATAAGGAATCCCTACCCTATGCTTGTCACTCAGGAGAGTATGAGCACACTGCAATTGTCTTGAGAGCTCAAGGAGTACCATTCGGTCATTCAGGTATCGGGGCAATTTATAGGGTCTCTTTGAGAAGCCCTCGGCTCGGATGTAGGTAAGTTTGGGAAATTGAATGAAAAAAATCTGAACCTATGGATAAAAGCATTAGCACTGTGTGTGACCCTTCTTTCGAAGTCACCCCCAAGCAATCTGATAATATGGTCAATGAAGGCATCATTGACCCTGCAATAGTCCTCAAAATTCTTGTATTAGAGTTGAGGATACTTATCATATACCTTTAGCTCCCTTCCTGGAGTCTGACTGGGAGCCACAAATAAGCCTCTATATTGTACCCAGTCAACCAGTAGATAGACCAAGTATCATGTCATGTAGAACTGTGAGGTCTTGTTTACTGCCACAAACTATTCATGCAAGCAATGACCGATCATTCCTGCACAGTAGAATTTAGTTTCCCCTTGGAGGATTTCTTCCACGAAGTACAACATCCACTCCTAGAAGAAGGCTACAGTCGGAAGGCCTATAAATCTACTCAATAAAGTTACCAAGTCATGGTAATCCTCATAGAAGTCACTTTGGAAAAGCTCTTGGGGCACTTTGTTTGCATCGCCCCTCTTCTCCTTTAACCAATATTGATTAATAAGCTTCTTGCATTTGAGGGGGTCTATGTCCCATGTGGTTTTGGAATATTCCTTCATTGTCTCTTCCATTTCATTGAAGGTAGGGATGTGAAAGGTTTTCCCTATTGATTTGGCAAACAAATTATCTAGTGCATTTCCATCCCTATTTATAATTCTTCTAGTATCTTCTTGATATGCCTCTCTACAAGCCATCATGAGCTCGGGAGCAATGAGAGCAGGTGGGAAACCGACAGCCTTGGCCAACCCACTCTTTCTAATATTCCTAGCATTATGTCTAGTGGGGTTGGAAATAAACCTTTGCTTGAACTCATCGATGTCTATATGCCCAAAGTTGGTATCTGAGATCTCCTTCCAATCTGTGGTGACCTTTGACCTAAGGGGCTCCCCTTGGAACTTGTATTTCATTTGGTCTTTATCTTCTTTACCCCTGGGAACCTTGGCAACTTTCTTTCCTTTTTCCTTCTCCATTGCCGCCTCCAAAGGTCCTGCAGCTAGTTCCATATATCCTTCAAGTGAAGGAGCAATAAGTATATTCAAGTATAAAACATGAATGTTTTCCAAATTATGCAAAAAAGATGTTAGATTAGGTATCTCATCATTCAAAGTTCTTAACATCTCTTTTGGATCAACATTGGCCATTCATTTGGGGAAGTTATGGCCATGTGGTCCCAGGGGTGTGGACTCCCCTAGGCTGGCAACCATTTTGGAGGCAATGATGAATAGACGACAACTAGGGCATAGCGGCCCACATACCCCAACCCACATCAAGGTTTGGTCACAGGGTGGGGTCCATTGAAGAGGTCAAGCAATTTTAGCACGTGGGTCAAATATTCTTTGGAGTCCTAGAAATGTTAAGTCTCTAATTTAGGCTTTCTGACCCAAGGTGTGCGGAGGCAAAGGGTGGTTTGGCTGTTTGAGTGCTCCACCATTGAAACAACATTGGCAGAGCAGCATTCCGTAGGCAGCATCCCACCATGCAGGATCTGCAAACTTGATGGATGGTCACCACTTAGTCATTGAAGTTCAAACCATTTGGGGGAGTGCGGGGTAGAAGGTGTAGGAATGTGCTAGAGGATAGCCGTTTGGAATGGCATAGGTGGGAGGGAAGTCCACCAAAAGAAACCTGCACTATCGGGTTTGCAGGAATCCTAGGCATCATTCGTTTGTTCACTGGTGAACCATCAAAGGGAAATTGTAGGGTCAGGTCCCGCAGAGTGGGTCAATGGGAACCTATGGTCATTTAACACAACGATGATAGAGAAACCATCCACAAGTGACCTCCTGCATGGGGCAGCCCACAAAGTCTTTTTACTCAATTATTTTTGTTTTTTTGCTCGAACGGAGGCAACAAGTGCGGGTTCCACAGGGTGGAACAATGGATGACCAAGGCCATTTGGAACAACAAACTTGCCACGACAGTCTGCAGATGGAAGTCCATAATGATGGGCCCCCACAATGACCAACACTTAGTCAATTTTGGCACTTGAAGATTGGATGGCAACAGTGCAGTCGGAACCCAATAGGCAGAGAGACACCACAGCTTCATCATTTTTGAATGGTCGGGAAAATGGTGGTGAAAGGTTAATAGCGGCCCGCAATGGAAGGTCCACATTGCATAAATTTCCTTGTTTTAACTTGGAAAGTGGACCTAATGGTGAGGTCCACTAGGCAGATAGATGAGCCTTGAAGGTTGTTTAGAACGTCGAAACCAAGGTGAAAATCCGCGAATGGAAGTCTGGAAGGAGAACTCCACAATGAGTTAGGACTTAGGCATTTGGGCATGGTTAAGTTTGATTAGCGATGACTAGGCAGGGTATGCCTAACAGAAGGATGTGATCAGATAGCCATTTGGAATGGCGAAGCTTGAAGGGAATTCCATAGGCGGAGGCCTGCGCTATCGGACCTGAGAAGGCTAAAGGAACTCTTTTTTGGGCTTATGAATTTTGGCTAAGTTCAGGATGACCGATTAGGGGGTGTCTTCCTATGAAGGCAAGTCCGATGAAGGTATTCACCAATTTTTTCAAGTTTAAACATTTTAGGGGAAAGGCGATGACAGGAGTCATGCTGCGAGCCCACAGGGTATGAACACCTTGGTTCAAGAACGACCATAGGGGGTTCAAGTATCGCAAGCCTCCAGTGAAGGTTTTCAAAGGTTTTTCAAGATTTTAAGATATGGTTTTGATCGCCGAGGTTAGTTCTAGCTAGTTTCTTCGTTTTCTCCTACCAAAACTTAGCAACTTTCATGAAAATTGAAGAAAACTCAAAGTATGACCTAGCGGCAGAAAATCAACTTGAACAACCTGATGAAATTGATGAAGAAAAAACAAGCAAAGACCTAAAATTGGCAAAGGAGCTCAATGGGTGTGACAACGGGGAAGGAAACAAGCTCTGACGAGCCTTCTAAATGTTTGCAGCTGAAAATGATAGCTCAAAATGGGATATTTATGGACTTTTCATCATTTAATGCATTTCATTAGTGTAGGTACAATGGTGACTATAATTGGTGAGCACGTGCTTCAAGAGAGGCGGTAGGAATGGTGGGGTCCGCACAACAGACAACTCCTTGAATTTGGTTGTTTTAAACTTTAGATGGAGGAATGGCAGTGAAGGTTGTGGGTCTTGCAGGGTGGGTGGACGAACCGGCCCGACTATTGTAGGGATGGAAAAACCACAGCAGACCTCCGCATTGGGTGACCCGCGAAGGCAAACTCGCACTGCCCCAAGGACGACAATTTTAGAGTTTAAGGGAAAACTACTAGGGGACTTCCGCAAGGGCTAAAGGCTCTAAAAATTTGAGGGTAGCAAAATATGGTCAACTCAAGATGGTTCTTCTAAGACTCATTGACCACTTAAGACTCAAAAATAGGGGGCATGCAAAATGAGGTGGCGAAAAAAGTGACCTGGCGAAGTGAAAAGAGAGAGGGTCCCCATTTCGAATGGGGCATGTGTGTTATAGGCACAAAAAATGGTGACTTTGCTAGGGAACGCTCCTAAGAATTCTAAGGATAAATGCTCATTTAGAACCCAAAATCTCTGGTTTCGTAGACTAGAGACCAATTTCTGAAAGTGAACTAGGGGACTCAAAGGAGAACGAGATCCTTGGCTAAATCAAATCATGAAAGCATCTCGAAAGTCTATGTAAGTAGTGAATTCATTCCTTTTCTTTGGAGACTATAACAATTGGTAGTTAATCAAACTAAACAAGCTATGAATCATCTAACTCTAAGAGTAACCTGGACATTGCTCCGTTGCTAGCCAGGCGTCCATAGCCTCGACAGAGTTGTCATTATGACCCCACAAAAATTTTTCTACTGTCGGCTAGGTGTCCATAGCCCTGGTAGAGTTGTACGCACACCCACATGGTTGCTTGATTTGAACATTTATTCTTCTTTCCTTTTGATACTATTTCTTTCGCTCAATCGTGTAAGCATCGAAGCTTACAGTGGGCTTAGGGCCACATTGGTCACTGAAGCAGACTTATGATTTTTGCTCATTAGGTCATCATAACAACCATTGTACAACTCTTCAAAAGTAATTAATGTTTATCTTGTGTGGGATTTGAGATGACATGTGATAAGATTTAGCTAAGGGTCATGTCCTAGGTCAAGTTAAAGTTCAAATAAGGAGACTGCCCCATAGCAGCAATCAAAGACCAATGGTTAAAATTAAATGCTTATCTGAAGAAAATGAGGGGTAGACAACAAAGTGAACCATTTTTTGAATGCGTTTGGCCACCATATTAGGAACAAAGAGACACTCTCAACAAGACAAAAGTGGTCGGGAAACAAGCAAAACAAAAACGACGCAAAGCAGCAAAACAAAGGTGAACTGACAACAACCTAAACTAACCTATATACAAATATTTACAAGAACAACTCGAGAGAGCTCAAACTTGGAAATAGTGCTTGAGGTGCTACCCATTGATGGGAAATGAGAAATCTTCACTAGTTAATGTCTTGAGGTAGAAAGCATTATCACCAAGGATTTCAACAATTTGAAAGGGGCTAAGCCAGAGCTTGTCAAATTTGTCATGTCCCCCTTTCTTTTCATGCACCTTGTCCCAACATAAGACCAAATCAACAATTCTAAAGGCCTTTACTTTGGGTCATCGATTGAACCATCTTTTGACCACGCCTTGATGTTTGGAAAAGTTTTCAATGGCTCGGTCACGTACTTCTTCCAAGTGAAGTAACTCAGTCAAGTGGGCCTCTCATCGATCCCCTTCTTCATAAAAAGTGTTAATGAACTAGAGGGTTGGGATCTTGAGGTGAATGGGGAATACAGGCTCTAAGCCATAAATGAGGTGAAATGGGGAATCAACCAAGGAGGCCTTGTGGCACGTGCGATCCGCCCAAAGGGAAAAACAAAGCTAGGTGTGACAATCCTTAGGATTTCTATCAAGCATTTTTTTTATTACGATGATGAGGCTCTTGTTTGTAGATTCCGCTAGGCCATTGCCCTGAGGATATTAGTTCAATGAAAACTTAAGGGCAACACCATAGTCAAAGGCCCAACTAGTGAATTTAAGTGAAGAGAAGGCAATGCCATTATCACAGAATAAGGTGTATGGAAAATCGAAGCAATTTAGAATAAAACTTTCAAGTAAATTAATGACTACATCTGTGGTGCATTATCTACATGCAATAGCTTTTGTCCATCTAGTACAATAATCGGAGGCAGTTAGAATGTACCTATGACCTGTAGATGACGGTGAGCTTACCGAACCAATGAAGTCGAGGCCCCATTAAGCGAATGGTCTTACCTCCAAGATTGGCTGCAATGGGACAACAACATTCCTTTCTGTTGTCACGGTGGTCTGGCAGACATGGCATGCATGAACATGATTATGTGCATCCTTGAAGATGGTTGGTCGATAGTAACCTGCTCATAGTATCTGATATGTAGTTGAAGGACCACATCCATGGCTGGTGTCGAATTTATCATGAAATTACTTTAGAACCCGCACTGCTTCTTCTTTGTGAAGGCACCTGAGATAGACACCTTCATGATTCTTCTTATAAAGTATAGATCCTCACAACATGTAGATGTTTCTTTTAAGTCTTAGAGCATGCTTTTGGACCCCTTGTAGATGGGACGGGAATTTATGATTCAACAAGTAGTAGACAATATTGTCATACCACTCTCTAGGAGAGACATCTTCAAGATGGTACTGCTAAACCCTAAGTTCTGGACCTACTTGAGCTGTTGTCTCAGCTATTGTTTAGGTGAGGACCTATCCTCTTACAAATTTCATCGGCTGAATCTCCATGGAATATTCCTGCAGTAGGGTGACCCACTTTTCTCTTCTTTCTCTAACTCATTCTGCATCAACAACATTTTCACTACTGGATCAGGCACAATGGAAAATACCTTGCTCCGCAAGATGTAGTGTTTGAATTTTTTAACTCCTCTAACCAGAGCATATGCTTTCTTTTCTACGTTGTGATACTACAATTCAATATCCTTTAAAGGAGCACTCATGAAGGCGATTGGGTGTTCACTCCCTTCATCATCTTTCTAAGTCAAAATATTGGCACACGACTGATCTAAAGCAAATGACTATATGTAGAATGACTTTAGGTAATCAGGACTAACTAGCATAGGTGCTTCAACAATGGCTTTCTTGATTTCTTCAAAGGCTTTCTTTGCTTTTGGATTCCACTCAACTTTTGCATCTTGTTTCAACATGGCATTGAGCAGCTTAACAATTTCAGCAAAACCAATAATAAATTTCCTAACGAATTTTTTCTTTTCTAAGAAATATTTAAGCTCTTTCTTGCTGCTTGGCAACTAGATCTTTAAGAGGGACTGGATATGCTCTAGGTCTATAGAGAATCCTCTTTTTGAAATGACGTGCCCGATCAGAAACATGATTACCTCACTTCTTTGAGAACATGATAAGATCATCCATGTAAATGATGATGCATTTTCCAATCAGATCCTTGAAAGCTATAACCATCACACACTGAAAGGTGGTGCTGACGTTGATGAGTCTGAACAACATTCTCTTATATGCAAAGGTCCCCCACTTGTTGGTGAACGTTGTCTTGTTCTTGTCCTCATACTGCACCATCACCTGATTATACCCAGAGTACCCATCTAGAAAGGACATCATCTACAAACCCTTAACAATATGCAACACTTTATCTAACAAGGGAACATGATAGTTATCTTTCTCTGAAACTTTGTTCAGATTGTGGAAGTCCACACACAATCTGATTTCTCTATTCTTTTTTCTAACTGGGACCAAATTGGCCACCCATGAGGAGTTCCTAACTGGGAATATGATCCTAGCTGATAGCAAATTTTGCACTTCATTGTAGATGATCAACTCCAGTAAGGCATTAGTTGGACGTTGTCATTGTCGGAATGGTCGAACATCCAGTTTGAGAGGTATAGTGTGTGTAATGATGGAAGTATCATATGTCTTTAAATCTTCATAGCTCCATGCCACTACATCATGATACTTCCACAAAGCATCAAAAATTCCTTTTCTTTCTTCTAACATGCAAACTTTACCAATGAATACACTTTTAGCCTCCTTAGTTGTCTTGAGGTTGTGGGTGTCGCACTGATTGTTGATGGAATACTTATTTGCTTCTTTATCTTGGTCTCGAATCTAATCTAGGTCAAATATATGTTCAAGTTGAACCATACCTCTTAGAATAGTGTTCATCTTGAGGTTGATAATTCCTTCTATATCTAATTCAGCTTCCTCAGGCTCGACTTCATCAATTATCTGAGTAGCAAACACATCAGAACTGGTGACAAATTCCAAGATGTGTTTGTCATCATTAAAAATGAGTAACATTGTCTGACATGAATGGGGTGGAAGTAAGCTCAAAGGTGAACCTTTTAAGGTGAGACAAAGAGAGGGGTTACAATGTGTTGGCTGCTTGAGCTAAGGAATCATCAGTGTGGTTTTGAGAATGAGGGATCAACTAGATATTAAAGGCATCTAGGCTTTCTAGAAGATCCAAACTCTATGCCTATAGTTTGCTAGTCTTCGGTCATGGCATGAATATAATTTTCTGACTTGTTTTACTACCAATTCTGAATCACTGAAGACTTGCAACACTTTAAGTTTCTTCCTTAAAGCCATTAAGATCCCATGAACTAATGCTTCATACTCCACTACATTATTCATGTAATAGAATTGGATTCTATGAGCAGCAATGTAGGTCTTACTGGTAGGGCTGATGAGTTCGAACCCGGATCTTGCTTCTTGTTTGGACTTGGATCCATCAAAACATAGCGTCCAAAACTTGGAAGGTTCCTTGAATTTGATGCAAGCCATGTGTTCATTCTTCCCTGGCTGCATGCTCACATCTGCAATTGCCATAGTAGGTGCTATTTTAGCATGATTAAAGGCAGGAGGCCTTGTTGGTATCTCCTTTTGAGAAATGGCTTATCCTTTGACATGTGCTACTACTGTCTGACACAAGTAGAATTTGAATTCTGAGTGGGAAACATTATACACTCTGCACCAACTAGGCAGTAGGAGTTCTTGGAAATCCATCCTTGCTCCCAAACTAAGCTGATATTGTATGCACTTCTCCATGAAGTCTTGGAATCTATTCAACAGTCCCAAATTCTCATCATCGCAACATTCATCATCATCTGATTCTACCAGCATTTTTGTGCTCTAGGGTGCATAGGCTAAGTTGGTCGGATGGTTGCATAGTACCAAGAAAACTAAAACACGTCAACACCAATCATAATAGAACACTAGATTTATGTGGAAAACCCAAGAAGATAAAAACCATGGTGAGGATTATCTCTCAATATAAAGTAATTGTAATACCAAATACAAAAGGCTCACTACCAAATTATAGAAAAGAAGAAAACAAAATGTTATAGTGAGAAATCCATCTCAATGCAATAGAAGAATCCACCACAACATCACCAACACATTTGCATCCTTCTTGAAGATTGTAGACACCTTTTTCTCACTACTTCTAGTAGTCTAACTCATTAAGCTTACACTACACTTCACAAATTCACACTTCACACTTTTGTAATTCATATCACACACTTCACAATTCATTTGCCCATCAACTCATCCTTTATTTATACCTTCTTCAACCTTGAAAACATTCTCCAAGGTCGGCTATGCACCTCAACCGTGCATATTCAAATTAGGTCTACACCAAAACATTCCCACGATGGAAAGGAATGAAAGTGGACCACACCACATCTTAACTCAAACCTAAATATTTTCATACACACCACACCACACTTCCATAATTACCGAAGCAAATCCACAATTAGTGTAAACACCCAAGGTTGGTCGAACCTGTGTAAACACCATTAAAATTTAAGTACATGCTTCCTCAAATCCAAAAATGACTCATGAACCACACACCACATTTGAACACAAGCTAGAATATTCCACAAACACCCTGAAATCCAACAAATTCCTTCACAATAACTTTCACCTAAAGAATGTACACACCCAATACACACATACAATCTTCCACACACTATTATTCAAGAAACCAACTTTCGAACACCAAACCACAAAAAAAATTGATTGTAAGTAGATATGATCATTATCAACATACTTCCAAAATTACAAGACTAGAACCCAAACTGTGGAGAAATTTGAAGCAAAACCATTTCTTCCAAACACCACTGCAATATACAACTCACACACTGGTGAATACAAATTTCTCTATACAACAATCCAAACCAAGAAATTTTGGATATAGAACCTTTGAACACCTCTAACCAACATATCTGAACCACATAAGAAAATATTCAATATAGAAGAAATGCAAAACACAACCTTGTATACCAGAACACCTCTGCAACACATTGTTTCCTCTTTTATTCAAATTTTCTCAAAAGCATTTGGAAACCAAGCACCAGAGACACATACTCATAATCTTCAATACTTCATGATCATCACTAAACCAAAAAAATCCACAAGCAGAAGCTTATCAAAGCAACACTAGAGGTTGACACCAGTAACACTTACTAATGACAATATAATGCAACTAATCAAATCATCAACATAACTAGCCATCAATGACAACTCAAACATAAGCCTGCAACAATCTCCCCCAAACTTGTTGACATCAATGATAACACAAACTACTCATATTTGAAGTAGACATATTTACAATAATCTTAAATCCTTGTTCCATACACCCTAAACCACTTCCATTGTATCCATGTTTAGAAAGAATTTTGAAACCAAGTCCATAATGTGTTTCCAAATTAGATGGACAAGGAGAGACCGTATTATTGATCTTGTCTCAATGATAAGTGTAATCATATTTTGAATAAGAATTCCCATCATCATGAATAGGATGTGATGATGGTGTTTGAGAGTTTGTTGAAGTAGAAGAGGTTGAAATAGTAGATTCAAGTTGTTTAGAAGTATGTTGTGAAAATGAAATAGAAACCATCTTTGGGATCTTAGGTTTAGATTGTGGGATTTTGTATTCTCTAATAAAGGAGGGTGTAAAATCTAGTGAACCCCAATCATCACCTAATATGCACACAAAGGAAAACCTCTATTTCTATCATCACTATTGTTAGAAACGTAGAATAGCGGGTCAAATTTTGTTGAAGGAGGAATCAATTACTAAGAAATATTGACATAGGATGTTGATGTTTTTCTTCTTCTTGTCAATTTTTTTTTCATATTTGAATCAACCTCAACCCTAAAGAGTGTTTCTTGAAGACCAACTTTATTGTACGGTGAAGAGTAGAAAGGATCTCCCCCATGGCATGAATCTACAGTCCATTGAAGAAGAATGTTATATGAAAGAGCATCATGCATGACATAGATTTAAGTGTAGGAAAATTCATAGGTCCTACCTCCATTGGTAGTATGATTGTACCTAGTGACTATCTCCCGACATTATCAAATCCATGAATAGAAAGAGTAGCAGGTTTGATGAGAGAAATATCTACATTGATTTTATATAACAAGTCTATGCTAAAAACATTAAGACTTGATCTATTATTAATTATAGTATGTTTTATTGTTTTATTCCATTTCTATTAATGATGAAAAATCATGAGAGGGTCATATTGTTGTTGAACTTCAAGAGAAGGTAACTCACTTTGCTGAAAGACGATATATAAATTTTTATTATGCATACAATATATTAGGGTTGCTATGTCATCTAGTCTAATAGAAGGTGGGATGACTACCTTTTTTAGAGCCTCTTGGAGAATCATGTGGTATACATGAGAGGTTTGTATTAATTCCCAGAGTGATATCTTAGTTAGAGTAGCACAAAGTTGATCGACAAGATCATATACATTGTCATCATGCTAAGAAATATGAGGAGTTGGGGGGAGAAAAGGTTGAGAAAGGGGAACAGAAGTGGGAATGATCAATGATTGTTTACTTTTATTGTTGTTTCCAGTGTTATATGTTTCAGCAACTATGTGATAATGAGGTTATGTGTGAGAAATTATGTGATAATGAGGTTTTTGTGAAAATTTTTGAATAAGTTTCTTGTTTTGAGTATGTTATTTCTAAATGTTGAGAATGTAACCAGGAGGTTAAGGTGGGTGTGGAATACCTTAAATAGTGATCACAGGGTTAGACTATGGTTGTGGAACATTAGAATGAATATGTACCATAATTTTTTGTTTCATATGCTCCTTTTAGGAATCAAAAACATAAATTATGTTGACTGGATTTTAGAAAATATATATTTATAGGGGATCTTATGTGAATTTTGGTTCTTCATGTATTAGTGCCATGTTTCCAAAAGGAATGGCATTGGAATGAAGAGAAGGAAAAGTTATGTTAAGAAAAGTATCAATAATTGCATCCTCTTGTGCCAAGATATCCTCACAAGTAGTAGAGATATTGGGAGAGGCATCAATGAAAAAGAGTGACTGATGCAAGAGCATCTACCAAAAACTATCAATCATCAAGGGTACTCAAGACCCAAACTCAACCTGAGAAGATCACTTAATCAAATCCATCAAAATTCACTATTATTTAACAAAATCTATCAATTTTACTTGAAACTTCAAGGCTACCAACAAGCCAACTCACCAAATCAATATTCCAATCCCTTATCAGATTCAAAAACATCTTAACCAACATCAAAGTTGACTGTACCAAATCAAAATCACCATTAGAAATACTGAATCAACCAATCCATTCACATTTCACCAAGTTTCCACTTGCTTCAATAAGGCAATAAAGACAACCAATCTTCCTTGCTTACAACAGACCTTCAAGACACTGTATTTATCATGTTTTTGATTGAAATAAACCAAATACACATTCTCAAACCATTGGTCTATCAAACTTACTATTATCTTGCAGTCAAAACACATTTTTTCTACATAGGGTTCATAAGGCTAAAACACATTAGATCAACAAGTTCTAAATCCATACCTCTCCCAAACCATAGGTACACCTTTAACATCATTGGTTAAGTAGTTACATCACAAATCCAATCACTTTTATCTCTGTTTTCTCATAATTCCATTTTCTTGCAAACTTAGACCAAAACCCTAGTAGCATTAGCACATAACAAAAATGGTATACCAAACATCCCATACTAAATCTCCTCAGAGCCAAGACATAATCTAAAACCCATTTTGATCCACTCTAGCATGTCAAAAGCTTAGATAAGATTGTTTAAAGGAATTTACCAAATTTATTGACTGTCCATTGGAAAAAGCCTCAAATTAGGACAAATTTACAAAGAAAGTGCTCTTGGATCACCACCAAAATTCCAAAGGACTTAAAAAATTATTTTATCATGTCTCAAAACTTAAGACTCAATCACTTTTAGGGACTATAAGGCTCCACAAAATGTTGTACCTCAAAACCCTTAATTATAGGCTTTACAATACAAAAAGAATGAGGGTTTATTGAGAAAACACATTTCAAACCTCACATCAACTTGTCTCTACCTTAATCATGTTTGGTTATGTCTAAATATGCTCAAGAAATCATTTCCAAGCCTCTGCAACTGATATATCCTCAAACCCTTGACTGGAGCATCATCCAATGCTTGGAATTCACTATATTTTCTCTTGGAGTAGCAACAAACTATGTAATCTCGCCTTCCCTATTCCTGTCAACACACACCATGCTCAAAAAATGCTAAATTCTCCCTAAATAATACATCGCACCATTCTTCTAGACCTGCAATGGTGGGATGGTGAATGTATTCCTTATAAGACCCTCAAAACCCTTGACAGGATTTTTACACCAGTTGATGAGAAAAGAGATCTAATCAGACCCTAAACTCAATAAAAGCCTCTCTAATCAACTTAAATGGAAATACTACTCCTTAATTTATGAAATCCAAGCAATATTTCTATCTAAGGAATTCAATTCTTATCTATTCAAGACTGGTAATTAAGAGCAAATACAAAAAATACATACAACAGGGTGTTTTATTTACTAAATATGTTTCAAGATTACAAAAATTTGCTTCTTCCTCACCTTAAAAATGCTTATATAGATGTTTCCAAACAATTAGATACCTTTTCAACTTCCTTCACTGACCACAACCATTATTTTTCCTACTTGACTCTTGATCTTCCTGATTTTGTGCACCTTTT
This sequence comes from Sequoia sempervirens, assembly GCA_007258455.2. Lineage (NCBI taxonomy): Eukaryota > Viridiplantae > Streptophyta > Pinopsida > Cupressales > Cupressaceae > Sequoia > Sequoia sempervirens. Next base: position 24,341 of record VDFB02260576.1, on the reverse strand, counting down.
GCATTTTTTGCATTATTGACAACTTTTACATTCTTAGCAACATTTTTGCCAATTTACATAATAGACCTCCTAAAGACCTATTTAAGGACTCAAATACATTAGAATAGGTCTTATCATGACCTTTTTACAATACCCTCATGATGAAAAAACATTTTTTTACAAAATACTCAATGGAGACATAAAACACCATTAGGTGCTCCTACACCAGTGACAGGAAAAAATAAGTCATTTGCACACACTTGTCAGAGAAGCTCTTGGAAATTCTTAACAAAGCTAAAAAGTGATAGAATAAAATTGAATAAGATCATCATTCAGATATTATATAATTAATAATAAAGATGTTTAAGTGTTTTATTTTCTAAACATATAAGATAAAATAAGGTTTTCAATAAAATTGTCTAATGAATTAAGCAACTAATCAAACATAGCCAAGACCAAGAAGATTGCACAAGTGTAAGATATGTCAGGTTCACCAAAATGTGATGTAGAAAAGAGTGATCTAATCAATAATGAATTAATTAGATCAATATTTCTAATTACACATTAGAACACAAGCTACCAATGAATTGAATTCTTGGTCGTTATCCCTTAAGAAGAGCCAAGGTAGGGTTGGTGGGGACTTGTTCCTTTGTTATACTTATGAAGGTTAATTAAAGAATAACTAGTTCTAGGTTAACAAGCATGATCAAATTAACTAAATGAACAACATATAGGTGTTACAAAATGATATAGAAATAAATCAGATATTTGAAAAGGTAACAAAGAGAGGAACTTGGCACTGAAAAGTAGATAAAAATGTCAAGGACACTAGAGTGTCGCTCTAGTATTTGAGCAATAATATAGGAGTTTTGGAGCAGATGTGTAGAAACTTAAAGAAAATATGGGATGGTGATGGAGAGAGGAAATTTCCATTAAAAAATGGGGATAAATTTCAAGTACACTAAAGCACCACTCTAGCATCTGAGAAAAAAATGAAAATATTTTTCCTATGCAGACCTTATATTACCTAAATATTTGGGATGTCACACTTTCCTTCTATAACAATGATCTAAGACCTATAAAATAAAAGGTGGAAAATGGTTGTGTTATGTAGGGGCTTTCCTCAATAAGACCCCATTTTGATGTTCCCACCTCCACAATAACGATGATAATAGAGAGTGTGTTCGCGATGAACAAGGGAAAAATAAATGATAAATACTTTTGTAAATGAAATAGAATGAAATAAAGTTACCATATATGTGAAACCCTTTTTGGAGTGATGTCATACCACAAGTCACCATAAGGATTTAATGAATAAGGAATAAGCTTCCTCAAATACCTACAAGAGTTAGTACACATAACAAAATAATCCTCACAGATAGATAGCTTTAGAAATCATGTTGAGAAGAATAGAGAAAGAAAGAGAGAGATCATTCTTATTGATAAATAAGTCACCTCTCTCTATATTAGAGATTTATTTACATATGCATCCCAATTAATTTTAAAAGGTTGAGGCCAAAAAGGTGTGTCACATAATGTAACAAGACTAACATTTTAAGTTTCAAATTTCAGAGCTAACAAGGACACTAGTGTAGGGTGCTAGTGTCCTAGTGAAATTTATCCTCAAAAGGCCCATTAGCAAGGGACTAAACCGAGTTTCTTAATCAGGCACTAAAATGAGTACATCATAAGCAAATATAAGCACACACTTTAAACCAAGTGCTAAACCTAGCATAAAATTGTAGGTGGTGACAATTACAACACTACATTAGTATTAGTGGCACCATCATTAACAACGTTTTTGTTTTAATTCCAAAATTGAGGTTTCTCATTGGATAGTTTTTAATTTTTTCCTTGTAAATTTTAACCAAATCCTTAGCTATGAGTGTCTTCTCAATAGTGACACCTTCTCTATGATCTTGTTGAATGAGGATGCACAATTTATTTGTAAATGGAATGACATCTCTTGGGTTAGGTTCTTGACAAATATGTTAACCAATTGTTTCTAGATAAGGGCCATGAAAGACAACTAGTAAGATCTCTCCACCTTTAAAAATATCTTGCAAAGCATTCTCCACTATTTTGTTTGTTATTACAAAGGTACAACATGGTGACCTCGTGCTCTAGATTGTAGCAGAAATGGGCTAGAAACCTTTTTGATAATTTTGTGAAGGTAGTGATGGACCCATGAGGAAGATGTAGAAACCATTCCAAAGCTTGACATCCCAAACTACGAGGGAATAAGCGAAGGAGAAAGTTTTCATTGTAAGCCACCTCTTGACAAGCCATGAAGAACTTCTTAAAATGGACACATAGATCACCTTTCCCTTTATATTTATCAAGTTTAGGAATTTCAAAATGTTGAGGGAAAATACCATTACAATGGAATGATCAAAATGATATGGACATAGTTCTTCAAACTTGAGTGTTTTCTTGGTGTTTTTGTCTTTCATGTCTTTAAGTGTGTATTGCATGTCTTCCCATTCTTGGTTAAGGACTGGGGATGATGGAGGAGCCACTGGATTTGATATTGGAGAATTGATATATTGATTGTGGGGAGGTGGAGAAGGATGTGATAGATTTTGAGGAGGATTAAGGTATGATTGGTGTGGAGGTTGAGACGTATGTGATTTATTTTGAGGAGAATTCAGATACAATTGTTACATAGGTTGAGAAGGATGCGATTGATTTTTGAGGAGGTTTGAGGTATGAAGAATTTTGGGGGATGCTATGATAAGATGGATTTTGTGGTAGATTAAAATATGAAGTATTTTGTGGGATGTAGGTATGTTGAACAAGATATGAAGAAGCTTGGGGTTGAGTGGGATATTGGCCTTGCAGCATAAACAAATTATGTGGGGTGCCAAAGTGTGAGAAATTTGGGATGGCATTATGTAGGTGGATTATGGAATGTATGAAGATTGGGAAATGCGAGTGGATTATGGGATATAAGTGGAAGATGGTAAGGAGGTGTGGGAAGTATGATAGACTATTGGATTGAATATGGTTGAACTGATATGAGAGGGATATGATAAGGTGTGTGATAAGGGAATGATACATTACCCTAAGGGATAGTATGGATCAATGTTTGGGGAATGGATAGTTGGATGTTTTTCGACATTGAAATAGTAACCTGAGAAGAGGATACAAGATGATAAAGAACTAAGTCTCGATCCAAGTCCTAGTGTAGGAATTTGGATGGGAGAAGGAGGTACTTGAATGACTACATCATTTCCAAACTAAAGTATAGGGCTCCATGAATTTTTAGGAGGATCTTGAGGGGTAGTGTGTCTCATAGTGTCTAGTGTGTCTCATAGTGTCTAAGAATTGTGACATGTCAAAACCTTGTGTAAATTTAGCATGACACATGAGAATATTAGCTAGGATTATATCCTTGCACATATCTATGATGAAATATATTATATCCACATTAGCACAGTTATCCAAGAACTCTTGAATGTTAGGAGAAATCTTGGGCTAGGAGACCATATCATTCTCAATGGAGACTAGATAATGATGTTGAGTAGAATTCAATGTTCCCACTTGTATGTTGGGGTGTTGGGGTTCTCCACTTCTAGGAAAATCAATAGTGTATTGTGAGGGTTGTTGTTATTGCTTCATAAGTTTTATAGGCTGCAAACACATGGTTATGGGCATGAAAGATCAAGTGATTTAGGGAGGTTGGTCCCAACCCCACCATCCCATTCGCTCTAAGGAATATATGGTCGATGGCGAAGCCCTACCGGTCGGTGGCTAAGGCTTGCCTTTGGCATGGCCATATTGGCCTTAGGTCCCGAAGGGCAGGTCGGTGGGGTTTGTTGGTGAGGTTTGTGGAGGACAGGAGCAATTAATGAGGACCGGTGGGAGGCAACAATAGAGACTGAAGACGAGGACCGGCCAGATGACTCTAAGCCCAAGGATAGGACTAAACAAGTGTCATTAGATATTGAATTTAGATGTTTGATTTAGCACTAAAACTATGATTAAGACCCTATGTTTATTTTGATGGTTGGATTTATACTTGAGATAGGATAATTCCTTAAGTAAAAAGTGATTTCAAAGCAAATTATACCTCTAGCTCGAGGTGAAATAGCTTGAATGAGGGATGGATAACTTAGGATATGAATTTTTTTTAAGAAAGTGTTATGATTATGGTTGAATTTAGGATTTAGTTTCTCAAACAAGTGGTTAGAGGCTATATTTTTTATTAGGATGGTTTAGATGATGATAGGATGAATTTAGGGATGTCCTTGTACTAAGAGGATGAGATTTTGATTAAGTTTGATAGGGTGATACAAAAAAAATGATTGGTATGGGTTGGATATGAAGCAAAAAAAATATTTGTTTGCTACTGTAGACATCCAAATTTGGACACTTAATTTATCCAAATTTATCACTTTTCATCTAAACATCCTCTTATCCGAGTTAATTAAGTAATATTACTATTATTTAATTAATATCTTTAATTCTGCCAAATCCCTAAGGTATTTGATTAATAATTAAATACCTTACCCTCCTTAATCCTCTTTTCATCAAATAAATTAAATAAATATTACATTTATTTAATTCCTCACATGTCATTTTCATCTAATCCTAATCCATCTCCTAATTTTTTCATTAAGGATGTGCACATGCCTAATCCTTGATTAGGATGTGTCACATCCTCCAACTTTTGCAAGTTGGCTTTTAATCCTAATTAGCCCCTAATTATCCTCTAATTACTGATTAATTAAGCCTAATCATTCTCCAAAGAATTTTTAATTTTTTTATTCTTCCTAGATTCCTCTTTTATATGTGAATTTTTAATTCACATTCCATCCTTCCAAGGCTTCTAGAACCTTGGACTTGTCATAATCTCCACATGTGACCAACCTTGGACTTGTCACAATCTCCACATGTGACCAAGTCCCACCTTTTTGGAGCCCACCTTTTATCCTCTAGATCATCCTAGGGATGTGAATTTTTAATTCACATTTATATCCCCAACCACCTTTCATTTTCCCATGTAGATTTTTGAGGAATTCCAAAATTACTCAAATGTCTTTTTCACTCCCACTTGGGGACAAGAAATCCCTTTTTGTGGAAATCTCCTCACTCCCCAAGGTGCATGTCCTTTTCCACCTCATGTACCTCCTTGACAACTCATCTCCACCTCATATCTCTTGTCCACTTCACCCTCCACATGTCAAGATGTGAGGGCTTGTGGGTTCTCAACCCACCATAGCCCTTCATCTTGACCTTGTTGGATCAATCTTGACCATTGAATTCTCTAGAGAATTCAAGATCCTCTATAAATACCCCCTCCTCAAGGGCATTTTTAGAACACTTTAGATTTGAGCAAGTACATGCTGTCCATTTGAATCCTCAATCATTTGCCATCATCTAGCCATCTTTGTTAATCATTTGCACCTCCAGTCTTGCATTTAGACATTCAAGCAATCATCTAAGGAGCACACAACCAATCCAAGCAAAGGCCAATCAAAGAGGTATCAACAACAAGGGAGGTAAAATTGTTTGTGTTTCATTTTATTTACATTCCTTTTCGTTGTATCACTCTTTTGGCTAATCTTGAGGTGTCCTTGGTATTTTTGTCATTTCCATTTCTTAGTTAGTTTGCACATTTAGAGAAGTATAAATATCCAAGGTATACATTTTTGGCACGCCCGGTGGGACCCACAAACGGGTCTTGCATTTAACTTCCCTTTTGGATTAAGTATTTTGCAGAAAAAACTCGCAGAAAGGCGGCAGCACCCTCTGCCTTACTGTAGAAAGGCGGCAGCGCCCCTATTTTACCGCAGAATGGCGGCAGCGCCCTCTTAGCCACTACAAAAAGGCGGTAGCACCCCACATCTAAAAGTTTTATTCCTTCTAACACATTTGCTGTGATCAAGGACATATTTAGAGGGCTTTGCTAACACTTTTGTTGCAGTGGGAAGGGCACAACTTCCTTTTTTCTTAAAAATCTGACAAAGTTTACCGCAAAAAGGCGGCAGCGCCCTCTTGGCCACTACAAAAAGGCGGTAGCGCCCCACATCTGAAAGTTTTATTCCTTCTAACACATTTGCTGTGATTAGGGATTTATTTAGAAGGTTTTTCTAACACTTTTCTTGTAGTGGGAGGGGCACAACTTTCTTTTTTTTCTTAAAAATCTGACAAAGTTTACCGCAAAAAGGCGGTAGCGCCCTACGCAGAAAGGCGGTAGCGCCCCCACAGAAATGCGGTAGTTCCCTACGCAGAAAGGCGGTAGCGCCCCATGCAGAAATGCAATAGCACCTTACACAGAAAGGTGGTAGCACCCCACACAGAAACGCGGTAGCGCCCTATGCAGAAAGGCAGTAGCGCCCCACGCAGAAACGCAGTAGCGCCCCACGCAGAAAGGTGGTAGCGCCCCCACAGAAACGCGGTAGTGCCCTACGCAGAAAGGTGGTAGCACCCCACGCAGAAATGTAGTAGCACCCTACGCAGAAAGGTGGTAGCGCCCCAAGAACGCGGTAGTGCCCTGAAGCCGAAAGCGTGCGCCCTAAGAACCGGTACCGGCCACGGTACCGGTTTGGAAGGTAAAATAGGCGTTTTGACTTTGTTGTTTTGCTCTAGTTTTGCTATTTTCACGATAACTCTCTAGCGTTGTTCTGGCAAGAATATTGTTTGTTTTTTTAACGTTTTTGCAGCATATTGTGGCAAAATTTGACCAAAGACGAAGAAGAGGACAACTAACATTTGTTTGCAGGGTCATCTACATAATCAGACTTTCAAAAATTATCTTTGCTGTTCTCAAACATAGTCTAATTAGGGGATTAAATCTCATTGTTTGCTGTGGTTGTTTACTTTTGTGTTACCCAAGGGGGCATTGATTTGTTTTCACTTTCCCCTTGCACTTCGTGTGAGCCTGGGGAGTAGTTGGAAACAGTTAGTGTCTTCCTTTTGGTGGGACCTGCTTGGAGATTTCATCACCCAAGGGGCGATTCAACCGCGATGTGCCGTGGCGGGGTATATAAAGGGGGAGAAGCGAAGTTGTACCCCAATCCCCAGTTGCACGTCGTAATTGGCGGGAAGCGTGCTAAGTGTACTAGATAGAGCGATGAAGAGTTGAGAGCCCTTTCAATATCTGGGTGGGTTCGACTCACGCTTGCGCCAGGCGGCTGTTCACGGTTGGTCTCTCCGTCTGAGAAATTATGTCGAGGACTCCCTAGAAGCCTTGTGCATCCTAGATTAGACTTTTCCTTGCCATACCCATAATATTAATCATAGGATTGTGCTTTCTTGAGGTGTTATCTCGTGAAAAATTGTCAAATTTTTGATACTTTGGACTTGTTTTATCATTTTGTGTCCTTGCCATAGCCTTTGCCATAAAAACCAAGCTTTGTCCCCAGAAGCGGCGAGTAAGTGCCTCTACATAGCGTGGTAGCGCCCTCTTGCGGCTGTAGTGAGTGCCCAGCGGCAGCGGTAGCCCTACGCCCCTTGAAATTACGATTTTTGCTGTAGAAGGGCGGATTTCCCCTCTGGACACCCGAAATTACCCTATTTGGATCCATTTAGCCTCTAAATCACCACTTAATTGTTCCCAACCATTATCCCATCAAACTAAGCCTTCATTTTTGTCACTCTAAGCCTCCCGAAGCCTCCATTTTGATCTGTTTAAACCTCCATTCTATCATTCCAAATCTTTGTTACCCCTTTTAAACCCCCATTCATTCTCCACCAATCATCTTTAATCCACCTTCATTTTAATTCTCCATTTACAAGTCCATACCCTCACCTAACAAACATCACAACTTTACCATTCACACCTCCCCAAACAGAAACGCGGTAGCGCCTCACGCAGAAATGCGGTAGCGCCCTACGCAGAAAGGCGGTAGCGCCCCTGCAGAAGCGCGGTAGCGCCCCCGCAGAAACGCGGCAGCACCCTCGTAGAAACACGGTAGCGCCCTACACAAAAAGGTGGTAGCACCCCACAGAAACACAGTAGTGCCCCTGATTTACTACAGAAAGCTAAAAACGCCCCTGATTTACTGCAGAAAGTTGAAAATGCCCCTAATTTTGCTGGAAACACCCTTGATTTACTGCAGAAAGCTGGAAACGCCCCTGATTTACTGTAGAAAGCTGAAAACGCCCCTGATTTTGCTGGAAACGCCCCTGATTTTGCTGGAAAAGCCCCTAATTTACTGCATTTTGCTGGAAATGCCCCTAATTTTGCTAGAAATGCCCCTGATTTACTGCAAAAAGCTGTCTACGCCCCTGATTTTGCTGGAAACGCCCCTGATTTACTATAGAAAGCTGGAAACGCCCCTGATTTACTACAGAAAGCTGAAAACGCCCCTGATTTACTGCAGAAAGCTGAAACACCCCTGATTTTATTGGAAACGCCCCTAATTTACTGCAGAAAGCTGTCTACGCCCCTGATTTTGCTGGAAACGCCCCTGATTTTGCTATCTATGCCCTTGATTTACTGCAAAAAGTTGTCTACACTCCTGATTTTGCTAGAAACGCCCCTGATTTTGCTGGAAACGCCCCTGATTTACTGTAGAAAGCTGTCTACGCCCCTGATTTTGCTGGAAACGCCCCTGATTTGCTACAAAAAGCTATCTACGCCCCTGATTTTATTGCAGAATGTTGACTACGCCCCTTTAACTTCCTGGGCCCATCATTTACAAACCGTACATCGAATCAACTTCATTCAAAAACCAAAGTTGCTTAGTTTTTCAAGCTCTACCCAGTGGTACCTTCCATTTCCTTCTATCAAAAATTTGACCATCCCAGGGCAGCCACGCCCCGCATCATAGGGTGGACACGCCCCTAACTTCCCGGGGCTATCATTTACAAACCATATGTCGAATCAACTTCGTTCAAAAACCAAAGTTGCTTAATTTTAAGCTCTATCCAGTAGTACCTTCTATTTCCTCCTATCAAGAATTTTACCATCCCAGGGCGGCCACGCCCCGCATCGCGGGGTGGACACGCCCCTAACTTCCCGGGGCCACCATTTACAAACCGTACATCGAATCAACTTCGTTTAAAAACCAAAATTGCTTAATTTTTTAAGCTCTATCTAGTGGTACCTTTTATTTCTTCCTATCTAATCAAACAAATCCATTCATCTGATCATCTAATCAATCTAAGCACACCAATCCGATCAAGTTCATCCAATCACAATTATCCAATCAACATCATCTAATAATTTGATCCTATCCAATCAAACCGATCTAGTACTTTAATCAAATTCATCAAATCATCTACCTGATCCAATCATCTATCTACCGAATACCATCCAATCATCCTAATCTGAGCTTTTGTCCAATCCTGATACTGAGCTTGACCAAAATCCTGATTTGAGCTTTAATCCGTTCCCATCCAAAACCTTTTATCCATCCTCTTTATCCTTTCACCATCATGAATTCTCATCCTCCATCAATAGTAGTCAAGGGAAACCTTAATTACGTGGATGACGATAACGAAAGTCTTGTTGATTAAGAGGAATATGACGTAGATCCCCTTGATGCTATTGTCACTAGTAAGATCTCTCCACCCACTTTCCACAATCCAATCACCCCTTCCAGTTATCCTGTTATGCCTTCATCCATGCCTAATCATGCTCCTTATGCCACCTTTGACAATGGACATCCAATATCTTCTTCATATTTGTCATGTCCTTCATCTACACCTTCCTCTTATCCAACACCCACATCCTCTTATCCTAATCTACCATCCCAATACTCTTATTACAATTTCCTCTATCCATATGTCCCTCTATCGTGAATCCTTCTTCCCAACCTTTCCTCATACCAACTTACATCCACACCTCTTTTACCTTAATCCTACATCCACATATCCCTTTAATCCACCGCCCCAATTTTAGAGAATCTATCTCTACATCTCCTTTTCTTTGTATTTACTTCATACTCTCCACGGCATTCTTCTTGTTTTACTCCATAATCTATGTCTCTTTATTTTATCTACTTCATCTAATATTCTATTTTGATTCTCTATCTAATTCTAGTTCTCTATTCTACTTTAGTTCTATCTTAACTTATTTTATCTATCTCATCTTGGGCTCTTCATTTTACTTTTAGTCTCTTCTATCTTAATTTATCTATCTTATTTCCATTTTGTCTCTTCTATCTAATTTATCTCTTTATTTATTTATAGTTCTATTCCATCTTTATTTTATTTCCACTTTGGCCCATTTAATCTATATCTTCTTTATTCTTTTTCTACCACCCCAGCTAAGCCAACCATATGCAAGTCTCTCATTTCAGAAGTTCTCCAAGGACTCATTACAAAGAATCCATCCCCAACTCCACATCTTGAAGTCGTGAAACCATGCCATCTAGATCCATCATCCACGGTTACTAGTTATGAGACCCTTCTCCATACCACACCTATTATTGATGTTACCACCCCTAGCACTGATCAAACCATTGAAACCATTGAACCCACTAAATCCATTGAAACCCCATCTCCTACTCCAAGAACCACCGAATCCATCGAAGACGCCCAATTCCAATCCACTCCCTCTACTCCTAGATCCACCCAAATCCAATCCACTCTTCCCACTCCTAGTAGCACCAAAACCAATTCCAACGAATCTCATGAATCTTCCAGCCCTCCATCTTCCCCACTTGAAGAGTCCCAACAAGACTCCATTACCATTCCTTCCGCACATGATGAGTCACGCCAAGGGTCTAATCCAAAGCATGCCAGCATATCCCCTTCTCCAAATCAAGATCCTACCATCCCATCTAGTCCACCTCAAGATCACAGTCCCCCATCAATTCCATCCCATGATCCCCTTGTCATTCAAGCTTCCACTACTCCATCTCCATCTCCATCGCATGAGCCTACTACCACAAATCTAGATCCTATCATGGTCTCCTTACTCCTCTCCTAATGTTGTTATCCTATCATCTCTTCATGATCCTCTATCATCACTCTAAAATGGTCTCCTACACCGCTTGCATATCCCCTTGGTCCCTTCTCACATTCCTCCATGGTGGTCTCTGCTAAGAAAACAGCATATATATTCCAACCCTCCCTTCTTCCACCTAATAATGGACTCACATCATGTTTTAGAATAACAAAAACTCGGGCTCCCTAGATCAATACTCAAGGGAATGAACTATCAAGGAAAAGGTTTAGGCCTTCATGAGCAAGGTATTATAGAGCCCATCCAAGTTAAAGAAAATTTGTATCTGCAAGGTCTTGGATGTACTACTCACGACTCGCAATCCAAAATGTTGGTACAACCCTCTGGGACACTCTCAACGAGCCTTTTCCAAAAGAAATATCGGCTCTTCCCATCGCCCCCACTGCATCATCATATGTGGCCATCCCTCCTCCTCTATCGTATCACCAAACAACCGCCCATCTTTCTCCTCCTTCTCTCATCTCGCTTCCATCCATTTTGTCCTTACGTCCTCCATCTACTATTCCTCCCAATCCTCCATCTACTATGCCTTTGTTTCTCTATGTTCTACGCTTCTATTTTGGGCCCCTATATCCCAAAAATCACCTCCTCCATCTCATCCTATCCATCCCTTCATCCATTCATCCCTCTATCCATCTCATCTATCATAAACATCCTTTTCTACATACCCTATAGTCGATCAACAAAGCACTTACCTAAACATCCTCCATCTACACATAATCCCTCTATACTCCTACTCCCCATCACTCCATTAATCATCCATTTCACACTCCATCCTATTGCTACTAAAAGCACTTTATCGCAAGAAAATGCATCAATCTAAATACCCACATGAATCCAACGCTTCCCATGTCCCCTCTAAAAGACATGGTAAAGAAAGGAAAAATCAAATCCACAATCCAAATCAAACCCATCAGCCACAAAGGCCCACTAAAGCAAAAATCAAAACCATGTGGATCCCAAAGAAAAAGATGCAATGCCATCACATAAAAAATCTGTAAGAATATCCAAAGTTGCTAATCCAAAAGCTCTTCATACACCCCTTTTCATCTCCTAAGTCTGTTTTGGGTCCTCATGTCCCGAAATTCACCATCCCATCTCCTCCATTATCCCCACATTCTCCATCCCTTAATCCTATTATCTTTTCACATCCACCATCACACGTGCCAATGTTGGTCCTGAACACATCTCCCCATCACATATCCACCCCATCATTCTATCCATACCATTTCCAACATCCCACCCATTATCCCTCGTATCTTCCCCATCAAATCCCTCTAATTCATCATCTTGCATAATCCATTTCTCCTAATAGGGTTGTACCAACATCCAATAGTCGGTTCGAACATGAGCTCTTAATACCTCGTATAGAACTTGATGTTTGAGTCCTTCATCCATATCCTTATTGCATGTCTTCTAAATCCACCTATTCGCCTCCCTATCCTTATCCATCTCCTTTTGCATACTATCCAAAAAAGTCAAAAAAAAAAAAAAAGTAAAGAGAAATAATCCATCCAATGGTGAAAACTTTGGCAAACAAGCACCTTGATAAGTAAATTTATGGATGAAAACCTGGCAAATAGGCGTCATGCGTAAATCTCCATCTGCACTTGGGGGCAACTTCCTGATATGCATTCCCTCCATCCGCTATGCTTCTAGCTATGCACCCATCTTCCTGTTATCCGTCCTCTTCATAAATCCCTCCATCCCTCCTATTTTCCACATCCTACAATCATATCCCATTTATCTCCCATTCCCTCCATCCTTCTTATGATCTTGATCAAAATTGGGGCACCTATCTATGCATGCTTTGGACACCTATTGGTATACATTCCATTCATGCTCTATCATATTCCTGGTCACCCATCCTGTCCTCCTTCAGTTATCTCCTTTATCTTATCATCCACTCGTCTTACAGCCCTCATGCCTCATCATATATGACATATCTAGAGTGGGGGCATCTGCTTCCTTTGTGACAAAGTCCTTGGAGAAATTATCTATCATAACAGCATCCCTTCCATCTGCCCATCCTTGTCTTCGTATCCCTCTATCCTAGCATCCCTTTCATCTCCCAATCCTTTTGTCCCTATCCATCTATCATAGCATCCCTTCCATCTCCCCATCTATCCTAGCATCCCTTCCATCTCTCCATCTATCCTAGCATCCCTTTCATCTCCCAATCCTTATCCAAACAATCCCTCCCATCCCCATCCCTATATCTCTATCCATTCTTTCCTCTTTATCCTCATCCCATCTCATCCCATCTCACAATCCCTTGTCATTGGTATCTGGCTATAGGCCTCCCCCCCATGCAACCCAATGCCATTTATCTCATCGTCATCACCCCTGCTTCTCTTGCACATCTTTCCAATCCCCTATTACTTTTCATCCCTCATCTATCTATCATATCATCCTCCCAATTCATTTTACTGCTTTGGATAACTATCCCATCCCTGAGCTTTATATGATCGTCATCATCCTATCCAATCCAATAGGTCTATCCTATCTTGTCATATCAGTCCCATCTTTTTATCTACTTATCCTATCATCATCCATCATCCTTTATCCATTGTTTGCCTTTGGTCTTGTCGAACTACGTTGCCCCTGCACTTTCACGTAGGCAAGGTCGATCATTTGATCCACCCCCGGGGTTCCATCATTGATCTTCATTGTCCACTTTGCTCTTCTATTGTCTATCATCGGTCTTTCTCCTTTTGTCCATCCTATCTTTACCATCCATCAAGGTCTCCATCTTGGTCAGTCATCCACCTTTCACTGAACTACGAGGGCTCTGCGCTTTCACGTAGGCAAGGCTAATCTTTGATCGGCCCCCGAGCCCCTAGGTCTTTAGGGTGTGTCAGTCCTATGTCTTGTCTTCCTTGTGTCGTGCCATCAAGCTATGCCCTTATCTAGCCGGTTCTTAACAAACGCAATCCACTTGTATCATGAGATCCAATCGATTTTGAACATCCCACGTCATAACAATCTTTTAGTTTCGTATCCATCATCTTTGGTCTCAACAGGATGCATCCTTCCTAACAGACCTCATCAATCCCATCCATCCCCTTGGATCCTCTATGGCAAATGGACGCTTTGAAATTGATTGTGATATTTTGATACTTTTTGGATTTTGTTTATCATTTGAGCTCCTATCACCACTTGTCAAGACCATAATCCATCATATTATGGTGTGTTTTGATTGGTCAACATAGGGGCATATCTTGATCTTTTTATGTCTATTTGTGTCTTCTTGGCTGTCCCACATAGTACCCACCAAGATCCCTGAGGTCTTGTGTTATGCTGGGGCATCCTTTTGTGCTTGTGGTTATCTCAATACCTAGCCCGACCAAGGTCTTTGTGACTTTGGGGTGTTGGGATAGCCTTCTTGTCTGTGGTGTTTATTTCATGCATTAGACACTATTACGCCTTGGTTCCACATACCCTGGCACTTGGTGTCTTACGCTATAGCAAAAATTTCGTACTCCAAAAATGGCAAATTGCATTAGGATTGCATCTCATTTTCTATTCTATCGTCTTGCATGTATCCCCCCATCCATTCATCCTTCATCCTTATCTCTATCCAAACTCCCTCCATTCCACTTAGCCTGAATCATCTAATCATATCCTCAGTCTTGTTACCAGCCTTGATCATCCATTAGTATCCTTCCCTATCCCTTTGGTGTTGTTTTGGGATGTATCCTTCCCTCATCAACAACACTTTCACCATCATCATCGGGAGGTATTCTTCCCTATCCCTTTGGTGTTGTTTTGGGATGTATCCTTCCCTCATCAACAACACTTTCATCATCATCATCGGGAGGTGTTCTTCCCTATCCTTTAGTGGTGTTTTGGGATGTATCCTTCCCTCATCAATACCACTCAGTGGGATGTATCCTTCCCTATCCTCATGTTGTTTTGGGATCGTTAATTCCTTCATTGACAACCCTCCATCCATCATCAACCCATTTTGGCCTGTACCTTGACTGGGGCAACATCACCTTTTGTCCTCAAATCCATTTGTGCTTCATCCATTTCCATATCACTTACTCTCTTCCCCATCACCATGCATCATCTTCCTCATCTCCCCTTGCATCACATCATCTATTTCAAGAGCACACACGTGTTCTCTTCAACCCACATGTCCTCTCGAGGGGGCATCCTTCATCCCTAATTTTCATCATTTTCTTTCTTCCTTCCTAGTCACTTCTTTGAATGACTGGGGCATCTTTTCCATTATAACCATCTTCTTCTAGGTTCTATGTTTTAATATTCTTTGAAATGATGTTACTTCGTAACACCATCTCAAAGAGGGGCAAAATGTAGACATCCAAATTTGGACACTTAATTTATCCAAATTTATCACTTTTCGTCTAAACATCCTTTCTATCCGAAAGCACTAAGCAATATTACTATTATTTAATTAATATCTTTTACCTCGCTTAGTTCCTAAGGTATTTAATTAATACCAAATACCTTAAATTTCCTAATCCTCTTTTCATCAAATAAATTAAATAAATATTACATTTATTTAATTCCTCACATGTCATTTTCATCTAATCCTAATCCATCTCTTAATCTTCATTATGATGTGCACATGCCTAATCCTTGATTAGGATGTGTCACATCCTCCAACTTTTGCAAGTTGGCTTTTAACTAATAGCCCCTAATTATCTCTAATTACTGATTAATTAAGCCTAATCATTCTCCAAGGAATTTTTAATTCCTTTTTATTCTTCCTAGATTCTCCTCTTTTATATGTAAATTTTTAATTCACATTCCATCCTTCCAAGGCTTCTAGAACCTTGGACTTGTCACAATCTCCACATGTGACCAACCTTGGACTTGTCACAATCTCCACATGTGACCAAGTCCCACCTTTTTGGAGCCCACCTTTTATCCTCTAGATCATCCTAGGGATGTGAATTTTTAATTCACATTTATATCCCCAACCACCTTTCATTTTCCCATGTAGATTTTTGAGGAATTCCAAAATTACTCAAATGTCTTTTTCACTCCCACTTGGGGACAAGAAATCCTTTTTTGTGGAAATCTCCTCACTCCCCAAGGTGCATGTCCTTTTCCACCTCATGTACCTCCTTTACAACTCATCTCCACCTCATATTCTCTTGTCCACTTCACCCTCCACATGTCAAGATGTGAGGGCTTGTGGGTTCTCAACCCACCATAGCCCTTCATCTTGACCTTGTTGGATCAATCTTGACCATTGAATTCTCTAGAGAATTCAAGATCCTCTATAAATACCCCCTCCTCAAGGGCATTTTTAGAACACTTTAGATTTGAGCAACTACATGCTGTCCATTTGAATCCTCAATCCTTTGCCATCATCTAGCCATCTTTGTTAATCATTTGCACCTCCAATCTTGCATTTAGACATTCAAGCAATCATCTAAGGAGCACACAACCAATCCAAGCAAGGGCCAATCAAAGAGGTATCAACAACAAGGGAGGTAAAATTGTTTGTGTTTCATTTTATTTACATTCATTTTCGTTGTATCACTCTTTTGGCTAATCTTGAGGTGTCCTTGGTATTTTTTTCATTTCCATTTCTTAGTTAGTTTGCACATTTAGAGAATTATAAATATCCAAGGTATACAACTACATTCAACTTAGAAGAACCTTGACTATCTAGGATTGAAAGGATTTTTTGTCAAGAATTTGTATGTACAATGGAGTTTCCCAAACTAGAGTAGATTTTCCCAAGATTGAATGGATTCACCCACTAAGGACTATGACTCAACTAGGGATTTATGATAGGTAGATTCACCCAAGAGTGGAGTAGATTCACCAAACAAAGTGTGGATTTTCCCAAGGCTAATGATTGGAAACAGATAGAAAAAGGACTTGAGATTGCAATCACAAAGACACAAGATGGATGATAATCAAACATAATACACATATGAACTGGTAATAATGACAAGACATGCCAAATTCTACAAGCCAAGATTAGTCAAGTAGGTTTGAAAATCAGTATAGGTTCATAGTGCAAGCGCTAATACTATCTACTTACATCTAGATAGCTAGAGATCATGACTCCAAATGATGAAGGGTCTCTTACTAATGGTGTCCAAAAGGTGATACTTTGGTAATTTATATCTCAATGCATAAAAGCACATTTTGAGTAACTTCAAGGTATGATACACATCCCTTACACCAGACTGACTGATGGTTGAATGGTCTTAATTTAGGCTAAAACAAGTGATCTAATGCATCCTCTAAATACTAGGAGAGTACATGAGGCACATCCATAAACACTAGCTCATCAAAAGTGTGAGTCGAAACATCATCTAAGTCATTTAGACCAACCCTAAACTCTTAGTTTGGTATCACTCAAGTATCAGAGCTTCGCTAAACATGACATGACTAGATTGGGGTACAACTTTTATTCTCCCCCTTTATATACCTCACTAGTTCACATGGTTGAGGTTGTCCCTTGGGGGGATGAAATCCCCAAGAAGACCTATTAAAGGGAAGGATATGCTAGGTGTTTCTAATCTCTAGGTTCACTTAAAGCACAAGGAGAGAGCATACCCACAATCTAGCACTCCAAGGAATACACTACAAGACAAATCGATTTGCAATTTTTGATTCCCAAGCTCACCAAATGGTACAAGGAGAGAGAATACATCAAAAAATGATCCAAAAAAAAGCACACAATCTTAATCAACCCTTTAGAAAAATTGAAGTGTTCTTAAATTAATGATAAATTAAGAATATTTGGCTACATGGTGCAAGTAATATAATTAAAATTTAATTACACTAATCTTTGACTATCAAGGCTGTATAAAGATATTAGTTTGATCATAATCCATACCAAGTTAGTAGATTAGTACCAAAAACTTATGAGTTTTCTCAAGGAAATGGAAATTACAAATTGAATTATACCTTTCAATTTTTCCCAAATGTAGATCACATAAATTTAGTCAACAAATCTACCCAAGTTGTTCAAAATCACCCATTTACATCACATATTTGCCTATTTTCAGATTCACCTTTGTATGATTAGATTCACCCATCTACATTTTTTTTCTTGTTAACCTACAAGATAAATGCCAGTTATTTATAGCAGCCAATTTACCTTTGTAAAGTCATTTTTGCATAATTCTTTTACCCAAACAACAACGTATTCGCTTGTCTAGAACCTGGGAAAGTGAAAACACTAAAACAAGAAAAATTTAATCAATTCAACCCATGATGTGGGTCCCACCGAGCATGCCAAAAATGTGTGCATGGAAATCTTGCTTAGAACAAATAGAAATTGCAATAAAACCCAAAAAAATAGGAAAACAAGAACAAACACTCAGGACAGGGTGAAAAGAGGCAAAACCATCACCAAATCAAATGAAACTGAAGTATGTTGATCCTCTTGTTGCATAGACAATATTTGATTGGAATATGTGCAAAAAAAAAATGGCAACAGAACAACGCTTAATTTCTCAAAGTTGCATGATATCATAAAAATGGCTAAGTGTTGGATATATGAATGAGAGGAAAAGGAACAGAGAGCTAGGATTGCTTGATGGAGATCAAAGGCTAGGGGTGCATGTGATCTCTCAAGCCATGAGATTGTGCCAAGTGGCACAATGTGAGGCTTTGAGAGGGAGATTGGTATTTGGAAGGTACCTTGGGGAAAGGGGAAGATCTTTGGCATAAAGGTCTTCCTTGTCCAACATTCCCATGGAATGGGATGGAAAAGAATCAAGGAATTTTAAATTCTTTAAGTGTACTTTTGGGACAAGGAACCATGTGGGGTTCTTTTCCCAAAAGGGGAAATCCTTTAAGGCTTAAAAGACAAGGTGGATGGGTAGTAAATGGAAAGGGGATTAGCCTTTTCTAAGCACAATATTAGGAATATACAAATTATTAGAGGAATGGGATTAGCTTAGGGGATGAGTTAAGACAAGTAGGAGAATTGGAGGATGTGACACCTCTTAATCAATGATTAAGTGTGTGCACATGATTAGTGAGGGGATTAGGATGGGATTAAAGGGATAATGGAAAATGATGGAGGAGGTGACATGTATATGGGAAATAGATAAATAAATAAATTTATTTATTTATTTAATTTATGGGATGAAGTGGGTATGGTATGCAAATAGATGTAGATAATTAATTAAAATTAATTATTTATCTTGGACTAGGACTTAGGGAAATAGAGGAAAATAGGGAATATTAATTAAATAATAACATATTATTTAATTAACATAAACAATGGGGAATTAGATAAAAATGGAAGATATTAATTAAATAATGATGCATTATTTAATTAATATAGGTAATAGAAATTAGTTGAAATAAAGATAAATTGACCAAATGCAAGTGGTCAATTTTAGGTGTCTACAAAAATGACTACAAATTTAGATGATTGAATACAATTTATATTGATTCAATGTTCTTTTGAACAACCAAATTGAATGCATTCATTTTTTAATATAGAATCCAAATTACAAGAGGGAAATTATGCAACCCTCATATTCTCAAGGTAGTACACTATCAATTTCCTCTATGGGATCATGAAGGGTATTTTGTTATGAAGGGCCACATAAAATAATTGTGTTGGTGTATAAGTGTAAAATTGCACCCCTCACAATTTCACATACATTCTTGCATCCGCTTTAGTGTTCACTCCCTTAGCATCTTGAGTAGGCTCATTTTAACCCTTGCATCAGCCTTTCTCCCTCTCAAGATGCTCCAACACCCCTTTTTAGCAGCCACCCTTGCGTGTTAACTTTTCGTTGGACTTTGTGCTTTTCCTGTTCGTGTTGTTTTGTAGCATGATGTGTCCAGACACTAGCATGTCGTGCGGACGTCCGCGCGTTGCGCTAGCATCCTATGACGTGTCAATGCTTAGACGACCGTTTCTGAACATGTTTTCCACTTGTTAGCCAAGTTTGTCGATGGAAACGGCTCAGGATTCTCTATAACCATCGAGGAAGCTTTTTTCTGCCTTTTTAATCCATTCTTTCCATCTATTTGGTCTTCTAACTCTTCCTCCATTTCTAGCTTCACTCTAGCTTCATTCCAATCTCTAAAATTTTGCACAACTTCATACAGCTTGTTGTAGTAGCTTCAAGCTCTCTCAAGCTCTCTTTATAATGCCCTTTGCAACTTCATCTCCCTCATTTCATGCTTGTGAGCATCCCGGGATTCCATATCCCTTACTATTTGCATACTTACTTGGTGATACAGGTTCTCCTCCTTGAGCAAGGTTTGCTTTTATCACATACTTATTTGATGGTGTGGGTTCTACTTCTAAGCATGTTTTGCTTTCACCGCACGCTTTACTCATTTCTCTCTTTCTCTCTATCTTCTTGGCTATCCATGGAGATGGGAACACCAAAATGAGGGTTTGACTGAGGCAAACCCCTATATAGCCCCAACATTCTCTCCAGATATCATACTTGTAGATATTAAAGACGTTTGTTTGGTGGAGGCTTCATCACTCGCATGGTTGTAAGTATTTCTTTCCTTTCTCCTTCTTATCTTTATTAGTTCTACTTCATTTTATTATAGTTCTATTTGTATTTTGTGACTTTATCACATTATGTAATTTCTCAATAATCAGAGTAGAAGTGGTCATTTAGGCACTTTTTGAGATAAACTCGCTTTTTGGTCTGTACGAGACGCCAGTGCATTGCGTTGTTGTTTGTATTCTTGGCTATCTTCTTGGCTATCCATGGAGATGGGAACACCAAAACGAGGGTTTGACTGAGGAAAACCCCTATATAGCCCCAACATTCTCTCCAGATATCATGCTTGTAGATATTAAAGATGTTTGTTTGGTGGAGGCTTCATCACTTGCATGGTTGTAAGTATTTCTTTCCTTTCTCCTTCTTATCTTTATTAGTTCTACTTCATTTTATTATAGTTCTATTTGTATTTTGTGACTTTATCGCATTATGTAATTTCTCAATAATCAGAGTAGAAGTGGTCATTTAGGCACTTTTTGAGATAAACTCGCTTTTTGGTCTATACGAGACGCCAGTGCATTGCGTTGTTTGTATTCTGCGCTGACGTCCTATGGCCAAGAGCTCGTCAGTTTGTCCAAAAAATCTCTATGACCTGCTCTTTCTGATTCTAAAACTTCTACATTGTTCCATCGAGGTAGTTTAGGGTAGTTTGCCTCGTGAGGCTCTCTGAATGAGAACTTGTGAGTAGTGAATCCCCCTCTTCTATAGTTGGCATGTAATCCTCTCCTATTACTGTCCACTTTATAGCATTTCCTATCCAAATACATAATCCCATTATAATTAACATCTCACCCTACTTGATTCTTGGATGATATGATTTGCATTTCTCTTTATATTATAGATTGTATCAATTAAATGCATCTTTATCACTCATTTGCTTATGTTAGAGGATATGTTTACATTTTATTTATATTACACATTATCTTTACTTTTCTACAACTATTGGTAATATTTTCTTACGATGTAGATTTTTTCAAAACTATAGATGGAGGTGAAAAGGTGAAAAGAAAATATGGATGGCAGATAGTTCTATAAATTTAATTTTGTTAATACACTACAATTTTTGGGATATTTTTCTCTAAAGGCTACTAGTTTAATTTTTATAATGCAATTGTTTATGTGGTATTACCGATGTTCTTATTTTTTTCTAGTTGTATACAAATTTTTAGTTGTACATGTACTATAGTTGGGATATTTTGATGTTCGTTTGTTACTACCTAGATTATATAAAAAATTATAGGCATTTCAAAGTGGTGAGAGGTTTGTAGAGCACCTCATATTGTAAGTAGACAATTTAGGTAAAGTCTTACAAGACTTTACTTTGAAAATTGCGCACTAGGCATTATGTCTTATTTATTGTTCTTTCTATTTTTATTATGTTTTATGTAATATTTTTAATTGTTGTATATATTATGACAAACTATTATTTATCAAACTGTAAGTTTCTTATTTGTTTCGTTTATTAATTCCTTGATTGAGCTAGTTTGTAATGAGGCATAAATTGAATTACTCATCAACCTTTCAATAAAACACAAATAAATGAGAAACATGAAAGGAAATCTGAGTGCAAAAATGTTTCCCTAATGGAAATCAATCAGGAGAGGGTTACAAAAACTTTGTTTCAAATCCTTTAAACTTTTGTAGTTTCACTTAAGAATGCACATTCAATTAGTTAATTTCAGATTTAAGCATTAAATCACAACACATAGTTTATACATGGAAAAACCCTTTTGAGAAATAACCCATACACCAAAGCATAGATCAATTGTATTGCAGTAACAAGGCTATTACATACAATATTCAGAGTTTATGCTCTTGCAGGTGTTGATTCCTTGTAATACAAATTCTAGAGTGAACTCAACCACATAATGACATAAAGATATTACAATCACATTACAATAAATATACATGGGTGCATAGCATCAATATATACTTCTCATACATGGGTGTATAGCATTGCCATGTGTCAATCTCTCAGTCTCTACATGCACACAAACTAAAACCGACAACATGCACGGGTCCCAAGTGACCCTATTAGTAACCTATCAAACATGCATGTACATGCACTAACATGCAACAACATGCAAGCACATGCAAGACTTGCAACTCCAAAAATCAAGCAACCTCACATGCTAGGCCACCCATTGAGAAAATTAGCTTTTCTGCCAAAATAGAACTCACCCACAACTCCTAGTCACTTTGAGTGACAACTTAGTCTCAATTAAGCAAGTTTTTTCTTCAAGCTTTAGTCAATGAGTCAACATGCCACATGACATAAGGGGTGCTCACCCTAGAGGGTTTTACAATTCCCAAAGTTCAAATGGGTGCCCAAGTGACAAGTCACATATGGTAAATAAATTCCTAGTTTTCTGAAAATACCCTTCGTCACGTCGGGTTCACCAAAAATGTAGAGAAGGGGGATTCGCTACTCATGAGTTATCTTCATTCAGAGAGCCTCACGGGGAGAATTTCCCTAAACTACCTCAAAAACAACGTGAAAGTTCTAGAATCAGAAAAAGTAGGTCACGAAGATTTTCTGGACAAACTGACAAGCTCTCAGCCAAAGGACGGAAGCATAGAATATAGACAACAACGCAGTGCCCTAGCATCTCAGAAGAGTGCTAGCATCTCATACAAACTAGAAAGTGAGAATGTCACAAAAAATAGCTAAATGACTACTACTCCAATTGTTGAGAACTTATAGAATGCAATAAAACTACAATAAAATGAAGTAGAACTAATGAAGATAAGAAGAAGAAAGGAAAGACTTACAACCATGCAAGTGATGAATCCTCCAACAAGTGAATTTCTTCAATACCTGCATTTGTAAGATATCTGGATAAAGTGTTGGGGCTGTATAGGGGTTTGTCTCAGTCAAACCCCTGTTTTGGTGTTCCCACCTCCATGGACAGTCAGATAGAAAGAGATAATGTAACCGAAATGGAGAAAAGCGTGTGGTGAAAGCAAAACCCACTCAGGAGTAGAATTTGCACCACCAAGTGTGAGTGATAAAAGCAAACCCCGCTCAAGGATGAGAACCCATATCATAAAAGAAGTGATAGAAGCAATCCCCGCTCAAAGAGGAGAACCCATATCACAAAGTATGAGATGCAATAGATAGGGGATGTGGAATCCCAAGATGCTCACAAGCATAAGGAAAGGTAGATAGAGCTGCAAGAGTTGAAAGGGTGTTGCAAAGGAGTTGTGGAAGCTTTGGAGAATGTTGTTGTAGCAAGAAATGGAGTTGTGCAAGCAAGAGCAAGATGGTAGAATGCTTGAAAGAGAAGCTAAGGAGAGGAAGTTCAAAGATCTTAGAAGACTAAAGGGATTGAAAAGACTGCTTTTAAGGAGGGAAAAAAAGTTTCTTCAGCCGTTACAGGGCCTCCCAAGCCGTTACCACCGACAAAAGGTGAGGACAAGTGGCAAGCATGCTCAGAGACAATTGTTTGAGCGTTGAAAATGTCGCAGGATGCTAGTGCGGTGCACGAACGTCCGGACACGTCATGCTACAAAATGATAAGAACGGGAAAAGCACACAGTTTGAAGCAAAGCTGACATTCAAGGGTGGTTGTCGAAAAGGGGTGTTGGAGCATCCTGAAAAGGAAAAAAGCTAATGCAGAGGCTAAAATGAGCCTACACAAATGCTAAGGGAGTGGACACTAAAGTGGATGCAAAGATGTATGTGAAATTGCAAGGGGTGCAATTTTACAACTATACACAAATAAATAAAACCATGTATGGACGAGCATATATATATGGTGATGAAGATGTATGGTGTTTTGTTCGTGGTAAGAGAAACAAGACAAATATATACACAATTTCATGAATATAAAAAGCTTTTAGAATTAAGCCACTCAGAAAAAGAGAGCCTTGAATTTATAACATTGGTTACAATTGGAACCCTACAAAGTAAACATGAAAATATACAAGTTACAAATCAAACCATCGATATA